>JAVIAB010000108.1:7905972-8168524 GCA_032433765.1 Megaustenia siamemsis | reverse complement strand
TCTGAAAGACATTGCTGCTTTAGCTATTCTGATTAACAACAGAACTAACATCACAAAAGTCAAAATATATTACTAGGGTCATTTCTTACCATCAATACCAGGAAGATTCCAGACCTGGAAAACCAGGATTCCCTTTGTTTCCTTTCATGCCAGGCAATCCAGGGATGCCTTCCATACCAACTTTCCCTGGCTCACCATCATTACCAAAAGCACCCTGCTCGCCCTTTTTCACCTGATAATGAATCATTTAAAAATTTGATTCATTTTAAGTGAAACATTTTACAGTCAGATTAATTATGATGAAACTGTTTACAGTCATATCAAATATATGAACATTTTTATAGTCGTATCAAAATGATGAAATGTTTTACAGTCATATCAATATGATGAAATGTTTTACAGTCGTATTTAATATGATGAAAAGTTTTACAGTCATATCAAATATGATAAAAGTTTACAGTCGTATCAAATATGATGAAAAGTTTTACAGTCATATTAAATATGATGAAACATTTTACAGTTAAATCCTCTCAAGATGAAACATTTTACGGTCAAATTAAACTATGATTTTGATAGATCATCTCATGCTGAAACATTCTGCAGTTAAATCATCTTATGATAACAAATGTAAAAAAAAGAAAACTGGTAAAATTTAAATAGTAAATCCAGTAAAAATAGTCCACATAGGTAGACCATGTTAGATCTGGCATACAATCTAACCTCAAATTAGAAAAAAACTTAAAGCAACTCAAACAGAAAAGGCTGACAGTTTATCCAAGAGAAGGAAAAACTTATTAAAAACTCAGGTAAGAAAGGCTGATATTTATCCGAGAGAAGAAAAATTAGAACAAACTTCGGTAGAAGGCTGATAGTTTACCCAAGAGAAGGAAAATTTAGAACAAACTTAGGTAGAAAGGCTGATAGTTTACCCAAGAGAAGGAAACATTTAGAACAAACTCAGGCGGAGTTGATAACCATGCATGCTCGCAGGCAGAATAGTCAAGGAAGCAGTGGTGCATATGTCATGAACCACGAGTAGCATGACAATGGAGGTGATGGCAGTGACCTAAGGCATTCAACTGGTTAGAGTCACAAGACTACACCCACGCCTGTATACTGAGTGATTTGATGAGCACGATTAAAAAAGTTGAGGCGGCTCTGTACGCATGCAATGGTTAGAGTCTTGCAGAAGTCAAAAATACGTAGGTCACCTTTGTCTATGTCCCTGGACATGTGGAGGACGGGGAAATGAAAGAGCGGACAGGTTGGCTAGCTGCGCTGTCATTGAGGACATTCAACCAATGGATAGAGCTGAACATCATCAGTGCCTTCGAGATGTGGGAGAGCACAGGACTTCGACAAACCACAAATCCACATCACTCCTTTGGATGATAGAGATAGGAGTTAAGATGGGCACAGCCAGAAATGAGAAACATAGTGGGCATGTAAGAAGACTTATCAACCAACACAGAACTGGAGTCGTCAGTCGCTGACACTGCGGGACATGCTGAGGAGGAGATCTGAGCACTTGTGGACATGTTCGGAGTGCAATGATGATGACCCGCAAATAACTTAATACTCAATACTCAGGTAGAAAGTTAAAAAAAAAAAAAAAAGTAAAGTACCCCCGTCACGCCAAGTGGCAACAGGGAATATTGTTAGTGACCATAAATTTTACAGACCTTCAGCACATGATTTTTGGGGTAATGTGGTCGTATTACGCCCATACCGCTTCACTTTCCCAGAAAAAAATCTGGTACGCATTAAAGGCTGGGTGAACCCGGAAGCCGTCAGTTGGGATTGAACCCCCTGCAGGTAGGAAAGGCTGGCAAATAATTTACCTCAGAGATAGGAAAGAAAAAAACAATATAAAATTAGGTTGAAAGGCTGAGTCATTAGGTTTGATTGATTTTCTAGAAGAGACAGCTCCAATTACAAATGACTACTGTCTTGCATGGATTCACAATAGCTCAATTGCTAGTGAACAGGGAGATAATGATAAGAGGTAGGGTTTGATCCCAAAAAACGTTCTTAGGCTCACACATCCTTAAATAGGTAAGGGATATTTCTTGGAAAGAAAGACAGCACTGCTGTAATACTAACCACACCATCCAGAAGATAAATATGCCAGATGTTTGAAAAAAATATGGGCAAAATCACCATATTCCCTGTGAGCCACAAGGTGTGGTTTACCACAATCTCAAACACCAAGAAAGAGAGAAAAAATACAAATGTGCCTACCAGGTAATCCAGGGGGCCCACTTTGACCTTGCAAACCAGGAGGTCCTTGTAGTCCAATAATCCCAGCAGTTCCATCCGAACCTCGAATCCAGAAACTCCCTTTTTTCCTTTTTGTCCCGGTAAACCTTTCATGCCAGGTAAGCCACTGTCTCCTTTAGTTCCAGCCAGACCTAAATATGAGATTAAGTGTTTAATTAACTGCATGCTCACAAGGAGAATTTACTTATGAGGTAAACAAAAAACTAGTTCAATAACATATAATAAAATTGTGGTGTGAAGTGCTTCATTTTATTGAATTTAATAGCACAATTTGGAAGTGAAGGTACAGCTGTTTGTGACAGATACTTTAGTTGATTTGCTCATGTTTGTGTTTCCAGGAAGATGAAATACACATGCTTCTGCTAATATCCATTCAAAGTGAGTAGAAGAAGCTATATTTTAACATTTAAACACTTTTATGGTTAAAAATTGAATCTTGCACCACATAAACTCTCAGATTTATCAGTCTTTAATATTTTTGTTATGAGCATTAACTACCTATCTATTGACCTTTCGAGCCATAGCCGGCCCATAGGGCATAAACCCAGATACTCTTTCTTTATCTAAATTTTTATTCTAGTAGTTTTCAATCCTTGTAAGATCTTTTATCAAATATCACCATTTGTCTCTGTTCTATGCAAGCAACTCTATCTCATTGAAGGAGCCGATTCCTGCTGCTCTTGCCTCCCTCATCAATGTTCTTCTCAGTGTCTCTCTGGGTCAGCCTCTTTTCCTCTTACCTGTTGTTCACACATGAGGGCTTGCTTTGTTATTCGGTTATTATCTCTTCTCATCACATACCCAATATGACCTTTGTCTTTTATGATTACTGAAGATATTAGTGGTTGATTGGCGATTTCTCTAATTTCCTCGTTTGTTTTGAAATTGTTCCACGCTATACCAAGTATTTTCCTTAGACATTTATTTTCGAATGCGTTCAACTTTGTTTCTATATCTCTTGTTGTTTTCCAGCTTTCACACGCATACGTAAGGGTTGATAGTACATTTGATTTGAATAGTCTAAGTTTTGTGTTTGTGCTGATGAGTTTTGATTTCCACAACTTTTCAAGGCTTCTGAAAGACATTGCTGCTTTAGCTATTCTGATTCTAATTCTTTGCTTGTATGACCTTCTCATCAATGTGACTTCCAAGATAGATAAAGTGATTGATCTCTTCCACTGGTTAGTTTTCCATGTATATTTTGTCGTCTGTTGGAATTAAACTTTTCATGACTTTAGTCTTTTCATGATTGATTTCAAGCCCAATTTTGCTGGCTATTGATGATAGTTCATTTGTGTTTTCCTGCATGTTTTTATCTGACTGCTGATGAGAACTATGCCATCAGCAAAGTTAAGGTCCTCCAAATGGTCTCCTTGTATCCATTCGATGCCTTTATTACCATTGAAGCATTTCTTTATTATGAAGTCCATAACAATTCCAAATAACAAGTGCGATAAAATACATCATTGTTTAACCACAGTTTCTATTGGGAAACATTCGCTCAGTCTTTCCTCTGTTCGAACTGCACATGTGTAACCATCATACATGTCTTTGATAATATTTATGATTTTTTATGGTAAGCCATATTGCTTCAGAATTTTCCTCAAAGAATCTCTATGAATAAGTACTATCAAATGCTTTTTTGAAGTCGATGAAGTTAAGTACAAAAGGTTTTTGCTTTTCAATGTGTTCCTCCAGTATAAGTCGTAGAGTGAAAATGTGTATCATAGCAGCTTCTCCTTTTTCTAAACCCAGCCTGTTCATCACGCATTACTGTATCTATTGAATCCTTTATTCTATTTACGATGATTTTGCAGAATAACTTTGAGGCAACTGACAAAAGTGTCACGCCTCTCCAGTTGCTACAATCTCTAAGATTGCCCTTTTTTGGAATCTTAACAATGATTCCTTTTTTCCATTTATGAGGTGTCTTCTCTTTGAGGATCATAAAAAATGAGAAAGAAAAATCTTAGACACTGATGTATCAAACAAAACAACTTACCAGTTATTCCTGGCAATCCACGGAATCCTTTCTCACCACGCGGACCTTCAGGACCAATATTACCTGGTTCTCCAGGAGGACCATCACGACCAGGGTAACCATTAGACCCTGGTGCACCAGCAAGACCTTTCTCTCCAGGAAATCCATCAAGACCCGGTTGACCTGCAAAGATGGGAGTGAAATTTGAGCATGTAATGTTTTAGAAGTAATGTTCAAGTGTGTCAGATAAACATAAAATATTATTAAGCAGCTAAACTAGTAACAGATGAGACAAACTACGTTTTGGCAAAAACCTTCATCACAATAGGAACATCATCATCATCATCAAGTACCGGGCCTAGTGGCGTAGGTGATCATGTCTCTCCACAACTTTCGATCTCGGCAGCTATTTATCATTTCTGTTGCTGACCTTCTGCCAAGCCATTCTCTTAAGCTGTCTGTTATTTTTTGTCTTTGCTTCCCTCTATCTCTTCGTCCCTCAATTTTTCCAGTTGTTACAATATATTCTTGTTGTTCTCTTCACATTACATGGCCAAAAAATGATGATTGTCTCTTCCTAACATTGGAAATTAGTTCTCTTTTTGCTTTGACCTCTCTCAGAACCTCTTCATTACTCTTCTTAGCTGTCCATGGTATTCTCAATATTCTTCTGTAAAACCACATTTCTACAGACTCCAGTGATTTTAATCATTTATGTCATAAGATCTTTAGTAGAAAGAGCCATAGAGGTGAAAACAGATCTATACCTATTAGGACAACAGACAAAATAGGAACACTTGTCTGAATTTACTTTTTCTTATGTTGGCTCAGAAGAAACTGAATTTCAAATTGCAATCCCGTACATTCATCTAGGAGCCTCAGTGGCTGAGTGGTTAGTGTGCTCACTTCCTGACCTGGAGGGTCAGGTTTGATCCCCAGCAATGGCAGATTTTTTTTGGACTGACAAGGCTCTGGGGTTCACCCAGCCTCTAAAAATGGGTACCAGAGATTTTTCTGAAAAGAAAGGCTGCCTGGTGTGATACCGACCACATCAGCCAAAAATGTGCCATGGTTATAGACAAATATTGTCACTAACATTATATTAGTTTTAATTCCAACAGATGACAAAATATACGTGGAAAACAAACCAGTAGAAGAGATCGATCACTTTATTTATCTTGGAAGTCACTTTGATCGAGAAGGGGATACAAGCAAAGAATTAGAATCAGAATAGCTAAAGCAGCAATGTCTTTCAGAAGCCTTGAAAAGTTGTGGAAATCAAAACTCATCAGCACAAACACAAAACTTAGACTATTCAAATCAAATGTACTATCAACCTTACGTATGCGTGTGAAAGCTGGAAAACAACAAGAGATATAGAAACAAAGTTGAACGCATTCGAAAATAAATGTCTAAGGAAAATACTTGGTATAGCATGGAATGAATTCAAAACAAACGAGGAAATTAGAGAAATCGCAAATCAACCACTAATATCTTCAGTAATAAAGAATATGAATATGACAATGGTCATATGTTGGGTAATAAATTTACATATCTTGGATCCACAGTTACGCAAACCATCTCTCTTGATGAAGAAATAAACTGTCGAATTGGTAAGGCAGCTACGACCTTCGGCAAACTCACAAAAAGGGCATGGAACAACACGAAACTAACTCGAAAGACTAAACTCCTAATATATCAAACATGTGTGCTTAGCACACTACTATATGGATCCGAAACCTGGACAACATACTCAAACCAGGAAAAAAGACTAAATGTCTTCCACATGCGATGTCTCCGCAAAATAATGCACATCAAATGGCAAGACAAAATAACAACTTAACTGTCCTGCAACGTGCTAAGACCCTAACAATCATGTCGATGCTCAGAAGTCGAAGGCTAAGATGGCTGGGACATGTCCAACGGATGGAAGAAAAGGGCATTCCTAGGCAAATACTATATGGTGAACTAATACACGGAAAAAGACAAATCGGCAGACCCAAACTACGATATAGAGATATCTGCAAATCATCTCTGAAAGACTTCTCCATCTGTGAAAACGACTGGCAACATCTGGCAAGTGATCGCACATCATGGAGAACACGTATAAGGAACGGTATAACAACATTTGAGACTGTGCTAAGACACGACTTAGAAGAAAAGAGACTCATGAAAAGGATGGTAAACCCTGTGGACCAGCGAGCCTGACCTGTTCATTATGTGACCGCGTGTGTTTGTCAAACATTGGTAGAATTAGCCACGAGAGAAGCTGTTCGGCAAAAACAATACCTCAAAAAATACGCAATAGCCTCCACTAGACCGTCTGACAAGACGAAAAGGGCCATATATATATATGTTGGGTATGTGATGAGAAGAGATAATAACCGAATAGCAAAGCAAGCCCTCATATGGGAAACAACAGGTGAGAGAAAAAGAGGAAGATCCAGGAGACACTGAGAAGAACATTGATGATAGAGGCAAGATCAGCAGGAATCGGCTCCCTTAATGAGATAGAGCTGCTTGCACAGAACAGAGACAAATGGTGAGATTTGATAAATATCTTTAAAAGAATTGAAAACTGCTAGAACAAAAATTCAGATAAGAGAAGGAGTACCTTGGTCTACGCCCTATGGACCGGCTACGGCTCAAAAGGTCAATAGATAGAACATCATATTCCCCATATGCCTAGCAAGGCATGAAGAGTACCTTTACTTTACATCAATCTAACATCTCAAAGTTGTTGTAGTTGTTAGCATCACTAGTCTATTCACATTCTTAAATAATTGTTCTTAATGCTGGTTATATCATGTAAGAATAATAAGATGAGGGCAATCCTGAAATTATGAAATGAATTCAAGACTAATAGAGACAAGAGAAATGGCCATGCAACCAACGATCTCATCTACAATGGAATGAATTCAAGACTAATATAGTGACAAGAGAAATGGCCATGCAACCAACGATCTCATCTACAATTAGGAAGGAAGATAGGCATATGTTGGACATGTGCTGAGAAGAGACAACAAGAGAATATCTCAAAGCAGGCTCTTCTGTGAGAAACATCAGGATATAGAAAAAGAGGAAGATCTAAAGAGACACTGAAAAGAACAATTATAAGTGAAGCAAAGTTGGCAGGCATAGACTTATTAGATAAGATCGAACATCTCGCCCAGAATAGAGATGGGTGGTGAAAAACATTACGAGCTCTATGTGATGTCTAACAGCATGGGAAAGATGAAGACCAAGATAATCCTGAAAACATATTGTATGTTGAACTCACCAGAGACCTAGATATCACCCCATAACTTTGTCTCTCTGTCTCTGGTGTTCACCCAATGACTACTAAAGGACTAAACAGTTCTCTTCATCATTCGCCCTTAAAGGAGTGGCATAGATGCATTCTGGCTTGTACTAGGTCGTGATGTTTGCACCTTTTGGCCCAACACATCCGATTACAGCACAGCATTTTTTTAAATCCAATGTTGTCTTCCATCTTCAATTCCTAATCACTTAGCCAGACTGGATTGTCAGTTCTGGGGAGCACTGCTGGCAGGTGGAGTCAGGTCTTGATCAGCTCTGTTGTTCATTGATCCTGACTTTGTGGATCATTGACTTCACTCAGCTAAGTTGCTGGATGGGAGTCTTGGCCTTAATAACTTTGTTTCAAAATATCTGACTGTGTGGCACAATGTCACATGAATGTTAAGTCGTGGGAGACTGCGACAAAATATAATGACAGGTGGCAAGCAATTTCAGAGGAAAGCATGAAGAGAGGAGAAGATGAAATGCCCCTTAATTGTTTAAAGAAAAAACTTAGATGTGGTATTTCTATGTAATGTCTGCTGACAAGTGTGTCTTTCAAAAACTGGCATGCATAGTCATAACAGGCAATATTCTGTAAACAACAATCTCGAGTTACATTATAATCCAGTGTCTTATGAGATAGTAATAGTAGTGGCCTCTATCAGTCATAGTTGACTATGGATTTTTCAGCGACCCTAGAAATGTTATTTTTTTTCTTCTCTTTCCTTTCACAGTGTATTTCTTTTTATATGAATCTGTCTGCTTCTTGTCTGAGGTGGACCTTTAGATTGTGTTTCCAGAGATTGTGGTCTGCAGCTATTTCTTCCCAGGCTGCAGGGTTTATGTTCAGAGTCTTCATGTCACATTTACACACATCTAAAAATTGAAGTTTTGGGCACCCCTTAGTCCTATTACCATCTGCAGTTGTATAAGAGTATATCTTTTGGTATGCAGCCATCTTTCATATGCGTAATCCAACCGCAGCCAAGCCAGCATAACCTATGTTGTTTGAGCAGTGTGTAGACGTTCAGGAGCCTGTGCAAGTCATGACCTCTACGTTTGTCACTTTATCCTTCTAGGTAATACTAAGAATACGGCGCAGACATCGCATGTGAATTACATTTAGTCTTCTCTCCTGCTTTGCACATGTTGTCCGAGTTTCGCTGCCATACAGGAGGATACTAATTATGCAGGCATTGTAAACTGCAGGCTTTATTTTAATTGTCAGTTTGCTGTTTTGCCAAGATAAGATGGTCTATTATTGAGAGTAATCATAGCTCAGTATAAATATAAATAGAAAGACAGAAAAGAAAAAGGAACTCTGTTACACATTGAGTGTGGTGTATAGGAAATATGGTGTTAAATGTCCATGTTTTTCTTCTACATTAGTGCATTTCTTGGTTATATGGTCAGCACTACAGTAGGCCACTGTTGTTCCTCAAAAATCTTTGCTAGGGTTCTCTATTTCAGCAAAATCTTTGGTAAGCCTGTCTATTTCAGATAAATCATTAATGGGCCTACCTATTTAAAGAAAATCTTTGGTAGGCCTGTCTATTTCAGATAAATCATTAATGGGCCTACCTATTTAAAGAAAATCTTTGGTAGGCCTGTCTATTTCAGATAAACCATTAATGGGCCTACCTATTTAAAGAAAATCTTTGGTAGGCCTGTCTATTTCAGATAAATCATTAATGGGCCTACCTATTTAAAGAAAATCTTTGGTAGGCCTGTCTATTTCAGATAAACCATTAATGGGCCTACCTATTTAAAGAAATCTTTGGTAGGCCTGTCTATTTCAGATAAATCATTAATGGGCCTACCTATTTAAAGAAAATCTTTGGTAGGCCTGTCTATTTCTATAAAGATGTCTTTTTCTTTGTTGTTACCATTCATCATCATCATCAAGTACCGAGCCTAGTGGCGTAGGTGATCATGTCTCTCCACAACTTTCGATTTCGGCAGCTATTTATCATCTCTGTTGTTGACCTTCTGCCAAGCCATTCTCTTAAGCTGTCTGTTATTTTTTCTCTTTGCTACCCTCTATCTCTTCGTCCCTCAATTTTTCCAGTTGTTACAATATATTCAAGTTGTTCTCTTCTCATTACATGGCCAAAAAATGATGATTGTTTCTTCCTAATATTGGAAAATAGCTCTCTTTTTGCTTTGACCTCTCTCAGAACATCTTCATTCTCTTCTTAGCTGTCCATGGTACTCTCAACATTCTTCTGTAAAACCACATTTCTACAGACTCCAGTGATTTTTTTGTCTGTTGTCCTATTGTCCATGATTCGCATCCATATGTTAAGACTGGCTCTATGTAACATTTAAGAACTCTTTTTCTTGTTTCTATTGTCAAAAATGGATTGCATAGTATCTTCCTCATTTTTTGGAAAGCTGCTTTTGCCTGAGCCATTCTGCATCTCACCTCTTTTGTACATCTTCCGTCTGAGTTAACAAAGTTCCCAATATTTAAATTCATTTACCTGTTTTGTTACCATTACTTCTGTCTTTTTGCTATTAAGGCTGAGGTTTTATTTCACTATAAAAAGTAAAAAGTAAAGTACCCCTGTCATGCCAAGTGGCGTATAGGGAATATGGTGTTGGTGACCATAAATTTTACAGACCTTCGGCACATGATTTTTGGGGTAATGTGGTTAGTATTACGCCCGTGCCACTTTACTTTCCCAGAAAAAAATCCGGTACCCATTAAAGGCTGGGTGAACCGGAAGCCGTCGCTTGGGATAGAACCCTACCTCCTGTCCTTTGTAGTCCAGTTCACTAACCACTGAGCCTTTATTTCACTATAATGTCTAACATTTCCTGTAACTTATTTTCACTCTTAGCGATTAAGACTGTATGATCAGCATAACCAACGTTATTTATATTATGACCTCCAATTGTTATCCCAGACTTCTTAAAATAATCTCACTATACGTATTAAATAGATCTGGTGACAGCACACAACCTTGTCTAAAACACTTTTTTTATTTATTTTTTTTTTTGCATTCACCAGCTTTGATCTCTGATGAAGTCCCTAAGAACTAAATTGTGTGTGTTAATCTGTTTTTCCCTGGCAGCCGTGTGCACAGTTCAAAGGTACTCATATTTTTTCCGTCGATGAGTAATTGACGTTTCAAGCCAGGCCTCGCTACTGAGACCAGGTGGGGTTGCTGCGAAGAGAAAAATCATAAATAAAAATCCCAACTGGTGCAGCCAGGATTTGAACCCACAACCTCTCTGTCTCGAGGCTGTCGTCTTGCCTTGAGACCAATCAGACCCCCACACCCTATTTTATTTGTTGAAAAATTTCCAATTGATTTTCAGTTCTTATGGCTGCTGTTTGTTGCCAGTACTTGTTCTTTACTATTCTTAAATCTTTACTGTCTATGTTTATGCTTTCTAAAATATTTATTATTTCTTGATGCTTTACTTTGTCAAATGCTTTGGTATAATCTATGAAACATAGGTATCGATCTGTTTTCATCTTCTATGGCTCTTTTTACTAAAGATCTTATGATATATGGCATTCTTCTCAAATCACTGATAGGCCTGCCTATTTCAGAAAACCTTTGGTAGGCCTGGTTTTCCAGTTGGTGCAGGTTGACCTTTAGTCGAATCAGGTTCAGGAATAGTGCCATTATTGTTCCAGTTGTTTTAAAGTGATTCTTTTTTATTTTGATTTTTGTTTGTGCCATCTGCCCTAGCCTGGTCATATTCACCTTACCACAAAGTCAACATTAGCTTTGGTGCCTGCACGCTGATAGAGCACGATTATATATAGCACGATTATATATAGTACGATTGACTGTGGAGTTTAGTGAAATGGTACCAAGTTTAGACCTTGACCGGGATGGAATGTATGAACTGCCTGTTTTCAGCTGCAAATGTGCCACCAGCTGAACTGCAATCAGATCAAATGTCCCACTGAAGTGAAGGCCTGATTTCATTTGGTGTGGCATGCTCACTAATCTCAAGTCCATGGATTTGTCGCAGATGCATGTAGATTTTCTGCCTGTGATAGCCATAACGGCGACCCGGATGTGTCCATTATGAGCTGTACACCATTTGTACAGAGTTCAGTGCATTCAATATTACACAGTTTTGTGTGCGTCAAGGCATGCCATTTTCACAGAAGACACCACATTCAATATTACACAGTTTTGTGTGTGTCAAGGCATGCCATTTGCACAGAAGACACCACATTCAATGGAACAGTATGAATGATTGGGATGAATATTTTGTTGGTTCTTGGAACAGGGCTAAGTAGATATGGGAATGACCCGCCTGTAGTGAAGCCATTCCGTTTTAAAGTCAAAGTCTAGTAGGCCTGCAAAATCGTTGGTAGTCTACATTATTAGTCTCCATTATTATCATCAAGTACTGGGCCTGCTGGTGTAGGTGATCATGTCTCTCCACAACTTTCGATCTTGACAGTTATTTATCATTTCTGTTGTTGACCTTCTGCCAAGCCATTCTCTTAAGCTGTCTGGTATCTTTTCTCTTTGCTTACCTCTATCACTTCGTCCCTAATTTTTCCCAGTTGTTACAATATATTCCAGCTGTTCTCTTCTCATTATGTGTCCAAAAATGATGATTGTTTCTTCCTAATATTGGGAATTAGCTTTTTTTTTTTTTGCTTTGGCCTCCTTCAGAACATTTTCATTACTCTTCTTAGTTGTCCATGGTATTCTCAACATTTTTCTGTAAAACCACATTTCTACAGACTCCAATGATCTTTTTCTCTGTTGTCCTATTGTCCATGATTCACATCCATATGTTAAGACTGGCTCTACATAACATTTAACAACTCTTTTTCTTGTTTCTATTGTCAAAATGGATTGCATAGTATCTTCCTCATTTTTTGGAAAGCTGCTTTTGCCTGAGCCATTCTGCACCTCACCTCTGTTGTACATCTTCCGTCTGAAAAGGTCTACATATTTCAGCAAAATCTTTGGTAGGCCTGCCTATTTCAGCAAAATCTTTGGTAGGCCTGCCTATTTCAGCAAAATCTTTGGTAGGCCTGCCTATTTCAGCAAAATCTTTGGTAGGCCTGCCTATTTCAGCAAAATCTTTGGTAGGTCCACATATTTCAGCAAAATCTTTGTAGGCCTGCCTATTTCAGCAAAATCTTTGGTAGGTCTACATATTTCAGCAAAATCTTTTGTAGGCCTTCATATTTCAGCAAAATCTTTGGTAGGCCTACATATGTAAGAAAATCTTTGGTAGGCCTACCAAATGGTTTCAGTGAAATTATTAGTCTTCTTCTTTTCTTTCCTTCCTCATTTGCCTTTCAGCATCTAGGGAGATATAATTTGCAGTCTTTTGCTCTTCTGTTCGCCTCTGCTGCTGTTATGTTTCATAGTACTTCTAATATTTCATCGATCCATCTTTTTTGTGGTTGACTCTTGGGTCTGGTGTTCTTGCAATGCTTATTGAGGGCTCGTTGTGTTGTGTTTTAATCACTCTGCCTTGTCACGTGGCCAAACCAATTTATCTGTTGTTTCTTTATCTATATTTTATGGTGGGGGCTATTCATAGCTTTTTCTCAGTTCTTCATTTCTGATCTTATCTCTCAGGCTGTTTCCTGTCATTCGTCTAACACATTTCATCTCAACAGAGATTTTTTTTCTTATTGTTCTTGCCTCTAGGTCCAGGTCAGGCATTGGTAGCACAACGTTGGGATGAAGATTGTACAGTGCCCGTTTTACCTCTAGTGTTATTTCCTTGTTGGACAATAGTGGTGAAAGCTGTCCAATGATTTGGCAAGCTTTGATGCATCTTTAGCATATCTCTACTGTTTGAGAATTGTCATTTGTCACTACACTGCCTAGGTATTTGAATATTCTTTATGTTTTATCTATCTCCATTTATTGTTAGTAAACCTACCTATTTCAGAAAGAAATTTTAACCTGTTTCAGACTGTGTAAACCTAGATGCTAGTCAGTTAATGGAATCACTCTCCTCTGGTTCACTAACCACCACTCTACCGCAACATTGAGTTAAATTAAGCCAAGATCAGTATACAATGTTGATGTTTAAAACAATGTTAAATACCCAAATAATCAAACTTCATGAGTCTGAAAAACTATGTTGTAATAAGGGTAGATAACTGTAGCCAATCACTTACTTTTATTTGTAACACAAACTCTCACCTTCATTTCCTCTTTCCCCAGGTACACCCTCCTCCCAGAAACTCCAGGCATTCCTCGTCCCCTTTCATTCCTTAATAGCTTGACCAGGAAACCCTGCCTCTCCAGTTCGACCTGATAGTCAAAGTAATGCCATTAGAAACTCATTAAATTGTAGGTTTCAACTCATTCATACAAATATAAAACAAGGAGAGAGAGAGAGACTGTGTGTCTGTGTGAGTGTATGTTAAAAAAAAAGTATAAATACTTTAATTTATGGATAGAGCAGAAAGAATGTAGAATTTATGTGGAAAAGATAAAAGATGAATAAATCAGAATTTATGTGGAAGGATAACAAGATTAATAATCAGAATTATGTGGAAAAGATAACAAGATAAATAAAGTAGAAGTTTTTTGGAAAGTTAACAAGATCAATAAAGTAGAATTATGTAGAAAAAAACAAGATCAATAAATTAAAATTATGTGGAAAAGTTAACAAGATCAATAAATTAAAATTATGTGAAAAGTTAACAAGATCAATAAATTAAAATTATGTGGAAAAGTTAACAAGATCAATAAATTAAAATTATGTGGAAAAGTTAACAGATCAATAATCAGAATTTATGTAGAAAAGTTAACAAGATCAATAAATCAGAATTTATGTATAAAATAACACGATTAATTAAGTAGAAATTATGAGGATGAAATGCTAAAGAGAAATGTAGAATCTATTCATATTATATATTATATATTATATATTATATATTATATATATCTGTATATCTGTATATCTGCCTGTGTCTGCCTGCCTGCCTTTCTATCTGTCTGTCTATCCTATCCTGTCCTATCCTATCCAATCCAATCCTATTCAATCCCCAGTCCGTCCGTCCGTCCGTCCGTCCGTCCGTCCGTCCATCTGTCCATCCATCCATCCATCCATCCATCTATCTATCTATCTATCTTCTTTCTTACTATCTATCTGTCTGTCTGTCTTACTATCCATCCATTCCATCCATCCATCCATCCATCAATCCATCCATCCACCCACCCAACCATCCATCCATCCATCTATCTTACTATCTGTCCATCCTCCATCCACCCACCCACCCACCCACCCATCCATCCATCCATCCATCCATCCATCCATCCATCCATCCATCCATCCATCCATCCATCCGTCTGTCTGTCTGTCTAATCTAATCTAAATCTAATCTAATGTAATCTAATCTAATCTATCTAATCTAATCTAATCTAATTTAATCTAATCTAATCTAATCTAAACCTAATCTAACCTAACCAACCAACCAACCAACCAACCAACCCACCCACCCATCCATCCATCCATATATCTGTCTGTCTGTCTGTCTGTCTGTCTACAGAGATAAGAGAAGAAGAGGAAGACATTGAATGATCTTAAAGAATGGAAAAAAAAAACAGAACAGCTCTGAAAGTTTTTGTTGAAGGCCTATGCTCCACAGGATTTGAAAGGAAAAGAATATAAAAACAACAGAAAGATCGAATTTATATCGAAAAAAACTACAAAAGAAAGAAAGAAATCTAAACTTATGACACATATTTGAACTAATAAACTCATATTAAATTAACTCTACATTACGACACCTTTGTAAAACTTATGAATTAAAAAATCCAATTCATGGAATTCAACAGTTTGCTGTGGACAAACATTCCCCTCTAACTACCTCCTATACCTTCCTAATTACTACTTCTGGTGACCCCTGAGTGTTGGATTTGTTTTCTTTGATGCTTTTTTTTTTTTAAACACCATGTGCATTTCATAAAAATTACAGAGGTGTTGAAAGAATAACTGTTTTTTTTTAAATAAATTTTGCTAATTTTCAGAAATTCATTTTTTTTTTATGATGAGGGGAATCTCTTTGGCTGTCGTGACACATTAAAAAATCTTCGAAACACAGAATTATCTCATCTTATTCCATGTCTCACAGCTGTGTAGCAAAAGTTGAAGGAAAATACTATTTTTTTTTACTCCAGATATAACATTTAATGTTGTAATTTTTTTTAAGGTGTTGTGAAAACAAAGCTCGCAGATAGATATCGTAAACTAGGGTGAAAATGAATGAGACCTTTTCACAATTATTTAACATGCAATCAACTGACCATCTATTCCAGGAGATCCATTCTCTCCATCATCACCCTTTTCACCTCTCAGCCCTGGATTACCAAAATCTCCTGGCATGCCCTTCACTCCCCTTTGTCCAGGAAGCCCTGGAAGAGGATACTGATTATTGGATCAATTGTTTACTGAAATGTTTATATCAAGTGGATTATTAGATCAATTGTTATTCAAATGTTTTATATCAAGTGGATTATTAGATCATTGTGTTACTCAAATGTTTATATCAAAACTTGCATCAATTTCTAGTATGCAATCAATACTTTTCATCATCATGTGTTATTATTATTTTTATTTTATTATTATCAGATTTCTCAAGTTAAATAACATTTATCCTTTTTTCAGATTTATAACTGGAAAAATTTTATTTAAAATAAAATGTAACTAAATTGATGACATTTATTTCAGAGTCAGCTACCTATCTTCAAACTATGAAAGTAATTTTGGCATAAGAGTTATGATGAAGACATTTATAGAAAACATTGCAGGTTTTAAAATTAGTTATTAAAAGCCATCCATAATCTTTCCCCGCCCATGCGCTGCCGGGGCCCGAAAGAGGAGTAAAGAATAGCGGCGCTGTACCCTACCAGGTATGTTCGTAAGGGCGAGAAAGGAGGGTTGGGCATGGGACTGGCTATCCCATCTATCTATCTATCGTCCTTTCGAGCCGAAGACGGCACATAGGGCAGATCCACAATCTCAAAAACAGAAACCTTGCGTGCCAGAATGGCACTTATTTCAGAGATCACTGCTTCCAAAACTTATGGCTCTGTTTCCATAACAATACATTTTACAATGGCAGCTTGTCAAGCCATCGATCAACCTCCTTAGTTGCCTCTTACGACATGCCTGGAAAGTCACAGTGTCACTATTCTTCACTTCCCTCATAATGAGGCCCCGATAACACACAGGAGGGCTATCCCATACTGTAAAAAAAATATTAGCTGAAAAAACTTCACAAACATGGACAAGTCAAAGAGAAAAAAAGTAAATCCGCCATCCAGAAAAGATAAGGGCTCTCTGTCTAAGAGACGTATGACGCAAGCCGGAGAAGCCATAAGGAGTCCGGGTTGCCGAATCACCCTTTGTCTACCAAGAAATGACAGGTAGCAACAGAAATGACAAACTACAAGATAGATATTCTGGGAATGTGTGAAACAAGATGGCTAGGAATGGAAAGAAAAAATTAAATACAGGAGAGATGATTTTATCATCAGGACACCAGGAACCTGGGCACAACATAGTGAAGGGGTAGCTATAATGCTATCAAAGAATGCACAGAAGACACTAATAGAATGGAAGCAGTAGGACCAATACTAATGAGAGCAACATTTAAAACAATCAAAAACAAAATAAAATTACACATTATCCAATACTAGCACCAACCAACGATAAGGATGAATTATTTAAAGATGATTTCTATAAACAGCTACAATGTCAGATGGATGCAAGGTGAGCCAAGGATAGTATAATCTTGATGGGAGACCTAAATGCTAAAGTAGGATCAGACAACAGAGGCTTCGAAGAGATTATGGGAAAACATGGACTTGGAGATATAAATAGAATGGAGAGTTATTTGTGAATTTCTGCGCCCAATACAAGTGAGCCTAGGAGGAACAATATTCCAACATAAAAGAATACACAAAGCTACATGGGTGTCACCAGATCACAGAACGGAAAATCAAATTGAACACCTATGTATTAATATAAGTTTAAGTCATCCTTACAGGATGTAAAGTATATAGAGGGGCAGATGTATCTTCTGATCATCATCTTCTGATAGCCAACTTAAAATTAAATTAAAAAGGTATACTACAGCGAATAAGGGTAGAAAGTATTTCAATGTAGGGTTTCTTAAAGAACAAGGAATTAGAGATAAATTCGCAGTCACAATATCAAAATAATACCAAGTCCTCCAACAACTAAAAAATACAATAAATATAGAAGAGCATTGGAAACAGGTAAAAGATATATGGAAAGAGACATGCGAAGAAACACTGGGGACAAGAGAACGCCAGAATAAGGCATGGATGACAGCAGAGACCCTGGACAAAATTAAAGAAAGAAAGAACAAGAAAGCAGACTATAAATAAAAGCAAAACGAGAAGTAATAAAGCCAAGACACAGGAAACTTACAGAGGGGTGAACAAAGAGTGAGAAGATGCATTAAAAGGGATAAGAGGAAACATATAGATGAACTAGCTAAAGAGGCAGAAGAACAGCAAATAAAGGGAATATTATAGAACTGTAACAACAGCACAAAGAATTAAGTGGAAAATATAAACAGATCAACGCCTTTTTTAAAGATAAGAAAGGAAATCTGCTTAGTAGAATAAGGAACAAATGGAGAGATGAAAGAGCACTTTGAAGAACTTTTGAATACACCCGGCTCAAATGACCCTCCAGATACCACCAGCAGAAGAAGAGTTACACGTTAACTGTGGAAAACCAAGCAAAGAATAAATAATGAAAGCCATCAATTTATTAAAAATGGTAAAGCCACAGGATCAGATGAAATTCCCTCAGAAGTCATAAAAGCAGATATTTACACCTGTACCAAGATGTTACATAATGTACTAGAGAAAATTTGGAAGAGGGAAGAAATACCTAAAGGCTGGAAAGAAGGTTATATGATCAAACTACCAAAGAAAGAAAGTTTACAGGGGTGCCAAAATTATAGGGGAATTATGCTACTATCAGTGCCAGGAAATATGTTAAGCAGAATCATTCTGAAGAGACTAAAGAGGTCATAGAGAAACATTTGAGAGATGAACAAGCAGGTTTTAGGAAGAACAGATCATGTGCTGATCAAATAACTACCCTGCGTATAATAGTTGAGCAAAGTTTAGAACTACAGTCCTCACTTTATATTGGATTATAGATTACGAAAAGGCATTTGATAGTTTAGACAGAAGAATGCTTTGGAAGTTGCGGAGTTATTACGGAATCCCCATAAAGTTTATTAACCTGATAAAACAATGTATGAAAGAATGAAATGTAGTGTTGTGCATGAATGACAGCCTACAGAAGCATTTGAAATAAGAACAAGTAAGGCAGGGATGCCTTCTGTCTCCATTTCTCTTTCTACTGGCCATAGATTAAAAAAAAAAAAAAAGGAAAGTACTCCCTTCACACCAAGTGGCGTATAGGGAAATATGGTGTTAGTGACCCTATATTTTACAGACCTTCAGCACATGATTTTTGGGGTAATGGGGTCGGTATTACGCCCATGCTGCTTTACTTTCCCAGAAAAAATCTGGTACCCATTTAAGGCTGGGTGAACCCGGAAGCCGTCGGTTGGGATTGAACCCTACCTCTTGTCCGTTGTAGTCCAGTTCACTAACCACTGAGCTATCGTGGCTCCCTGGCCATAGATTGGATTATGAAAATAACTCAAAACAACAGAAATGGAATCCAGTGGTCACTGACCAAGCAACTTAATGATCTAGACTTTGCTGATGACATAGTCCTCCTATCACAGAACCATCAACAGATCCAAGATAAAATGAGCATACTTGATGAAAGATCACAACCACTCGGACTGAACAAAAAAATAGAGATAAGACAAAAATTATGAAATTAATGTAGTTGGCAATATAAGTAAAAAAAGTAAAGTACCCCATCACGCCAAGTGGCGTATAGGGAAATATGGTGTTTAGTGACCCTATATTTTACAGACCTTCAGCACATGATTTTTGGGGTAATGTGGTCAGTATTACGCCCGTGCTGCTTTACTTTCCCAGAAAAAAATCTGGTACCCATTTAAGGCTGGGTGAACCCAGGAAGCCGTCGGTTGGGATTGAACCCTACCCCTTGTCCGTGGCAGTCCAGTTCACTAACCACTGAGCTATCGCAGCTCCCTTTAAAAAGTCTACAACACGTGGTGTTCCAAGCAGTCACCCATCTAAGTACTAACCACGCCCGACGTTGCTTGACTTCGGTGATCGGACGAGAACCGTATTTTCAACATGGTATGGCCATAGACAGTTGGCAATAACCAAATAATAATAGGGGAAATATCTCTACTAGAAGTACAATCTTTATATACATCTTGGCAGTAATATAGACAAAGAAGGAGGAATAATGAATGATACCAAATAATATCAAAAGCAAGTGAAGCATTTATTACACTGAGAAACATATGGAAATCCAAAGAAATTAGGTTAAATACAAATATAAAAATTTTCAACCCAGTTAAGTCAGTCTTATTATATGGCCGTGAAACATAGAGAACAACAAAATTGACAATCACAAAAATACAGACTTTCATTAATGGATTCTTACGCAGAATAAAAGAATGGAAATGGCAGGACAGAATCACTAACATAGAATTATGGAAATGTACCAGTCAAATACCAGTGGATAAGAGATACAATGAAGATGATTGCGCTGGATAGGACACACACTATGGAAGCCAACTGAGAGTATTACACAACAGGCCCTTTTTTTGAATCCCCAGGGGAAAAACAAAGAGGAAGACCAAGGAATTCTCGGAGAAGACAGATAGAAGCAGAGATGAAGATGATGGGGAAGACATGGAATGATCTTAAAAGAATGGCAAAAAACAGAATGACTTGGAAAATGTTTGTTGAAGACCTATGCTCCACTGGGAGCTAAAAAGGTAGAAGAAGAATAATCTTTCCCAGGAATACCTCTAGGACCATCAAATCCATCATCGCCCATTTTTTCCAGCCTGACCTTTTGCACCAGGCAATCCAGGCAAAACCGTTTGCTCCTCGATCTCCTGTGAAAAGAAATTAAAGTTTATAAATGTGCCTGTGTCCTAAACCTGTTGAATTAAATACAAATGCTTTCATTTTCACACTATTAACAGTTGCGATGGACATATTTTAATGACTTGAATAAGTGGTTGATTTTGGCAATAGTACCAGTGCGCCGTGGCGGGATGCTACGATATGAGGTGGAGCAGGTATGAGAAATTCTCGACTGCAGTGAAACTTAAATCCGTGATAGAATGGTTGGGTTTAGTTATAAAGTGTTCACAAATGTTCGCTGTTGTTTAAAAATGTATATCTCAGCTTTGGTGAAGTAAAAGTTGTTGAAGATGTTTTTTATGTATTTTTTATCATCAGCCCTATGTCACAATTTTTTATTCTCCTGTCAGGTAATTAGGAAGATTTTTGCTTTTTCGAGATGTAGAAATATATTGTAATCCTCACTTGGTTACTATTTGTGAGTTTTACAGATTATATTGTTGTAGCAACCACCAGGCAATTCAAAATAGCACGTTCCAGGTTCCTTTTAACTCATAGAAATGCTTGATTTTTTAAAGTATTTTGGAATATTTCAGATTCCTTTTTGTGGAAAACCACAGAAAAGTCAATCTTTGGTTTGAACCTAAGCTTATTATATGTTGCTGAATAGGGGATTGGATGAGGTTTTGTTTAGCATTAATATTTTTATATTTTAATTAGAATCTGTTTATTTAATAATGTGACCTTGCTTCTTTGTTACTAAAAATAAATACTGACATATAAACACACAATATTTGGTTACCAAGAAGGAAAAAAGAAAGTGTGAAGATTATTATGAAAATCTTTAACACTCATTGACAACATTCACTTTACATAAATTAATGACAACAAATTGAATAAAAATTTTCAAATGTTAATTGTACACACATTTTAAAAAATACATAAAATTGACAAATTATAGTTAAATTGCTCTCTATGTTATACAAACACATCTACAGCAGCACATCTAATATTAGAAAGGAAGGTTACCATAGTTCATTTGAAAAGAAATCATATTATGTGTTATTATATATATATTCACAATAGTTATAAAAAATAAAATATAATTGTTATTTAAATAAGGTATATACTAGCCTGCACATACTCAAAGGTGCATACTTATACACTTTCATACACAAACCCAAACATACAATGAATGAATGAAACCTGTTGGTCAGAAAAACATCTGCATCAGTTATCAGTCATATTATGACTTGCAGGAAGACAATTTATCTTGCTGCTGAAGCAGAAATATGCCTGATATGTAATTTCACTTCTCATTTCTATTTTTTTTTTTTTGGTAACAGAGAAAACAATTTAGAGACAAATCAGATATAGCTGAACAACCTAATGACAGTTATTTACTTTCTTTACAATCTGAAACAGTGGGGCAGTAATAGTTGTATCTATACCAGCAAGTTCCTTTAGAGCTCCTTAGTAAATGAAGCTGTCAGCACTTCTTAGGCTGTGCTAAAGCTGTATATACAGATGCTTTTTTATGTTCTTGAAATAATATAACAGCATTACCCAAGCTATGTCTATAAAATTATAAAATAAAGTTTTCCAGCAATTATTGGTTTTCTAAGGGATTTGTATTTAGATGTTAATTGATCAGACATATTTTCTCCTCCCACATATTTTAATCACTGACAACAACTGGCAGATCAACATTTATTTCTTCAAAGATACTATGACATTTTGTTCTACATGTGCATGATGTTTTAGAATTTAAAGATTTGAACATAGTGGTAGTCATATAAAACAATTTTATCATCCTTCCACTGAACAATCTCTATATTGTCCCTGCTAGCCCATCTCAGCTAATGTCCCTGCCTTTTCCCTGGTACCACATATTTATATATCTGCTAGAAACTCCTTTTGATTTGTTAAAATGGAGCCACAAGCTCATGTTTTTCCTTTTAACAAATTTATACATAAATGAAAAGAAGTAAAATAATTATCCATAAACATTTTATATCTCTGACAGAAAAGGTTTGTACATAATTCATAACAATGTCAGATCCCAAATCTTGTGTTGAGGAGCTGAATCTTTTCTGCGTATACTTCAAAGTTATATGTATGTCCTGTTACTGAGTCTATGATCTGCTATTATCCACAATTTCATTCTCTGTCTTGTTGGTTTATCCTTCATGTCCTGTCGAGATGTCCATCAGCAAAGAGTGAAACTTCTGAGTCACATGTACAGGTGGTTGAATGTTGAGAGCTTTGTTGATAAACAAATCAATAAGCATTTATCATTACTAGATCAATATTTAGTAACAAAAGCTACAAATTGTATCTTTAGATAACAAAAGCATTACTGGACAAAAAATACATAAATGAATTCTTCTTAAAAATGTATTGTAACAATAAATTATTTGGTAACCATCATTAGCGATTATCATTGTTAAAAAAAAAATTATAATAATCTTCCCTATTATTAGCGAACTGTTGCAAACATTTCCATAGCAACTGTTGCTAGGGGAAGAAAATGATTAAATAACACACACACATTAACTTTTTTTCATTTTAGTTATTAAATCATCATCATCATCATGTGCCATACCGGTTGGCATAAATGATCATGCCCTTCCACAATCTTCTATCTACAGCGCATCGTATCAATTCTGTTTGACTGTTTTCCATGCCACGACACCAAGCTATATAGTAATTTCTCTCTTTGTCGTCTGCGATCTCTCTTTCCTTCTATTTGCCTGTTGTAACCAAGTATTATCCTGTGTGTTACTGGGGCATCATTATGAGGGAGTAAAGAATAGTGACACTGTGACCTTCCAGGTATGTTGTAAGCGGCGACTAAGGAGGTTGATTGATCGATGACTTGACAAGCTGTCATTGTAAAAAGTATTGTTATGGAAACAGAACCATAGATTTTGGAAGCAGTAATCTCTGCAGTATGTGACATTTTGGCACGCAAGGTTTCTGTTTTTTGAGATTGTGGTTCTGCCCTATGTGCTGTCTTCGGCTTGAAAGGACAATAGATAGATAGAACCAAGTATTCCAACTTTCTTCTGTTCATGATGTGCCCAAAAAATGTTGATTGTTTCTTTCTGATGTTTTTTAGGAACTGCCTTTTTGTGTTGGCCTCTTTGAGAATTTCCTCATTGGTCATTTTAGTTGTCCAGGGAACTTTCAACATTCTCCTGAGAATCCCATCTCTGTGGCCTCTAATCGTCTTTTCATTTGTTTGTCTACTGTCCATGATTCGCTTCCATAGGTCAGAATTGATTCTGTATACAACCAATACTCTCTTTCTCCCTTCTATTGACATAGATTTGTTGCATAAGATATTTTTCATTTTCTAAAATGCTATTTTGGCCAAACTGTTCTGCTTTTTATTTCTGCGGTGCATCTTCCATCTGATGTTATTATTGTGCCCAAGTATTTGAAACATTGCACTTGTTTCAGATTTGTCCTGTTCATTTTTGCTGCATGATGAAGATGACTGTTTCTTCAATATGACCATTACTTCTGTTTTCTTACTGTTCAGACTTAGACCTTTCTTGTTGCTTTCTTTTGCTATTATGTCTATCATTTCTTGTAGTTCATTTCCTGTCTTTGCTATTAAGACTGTATCATCCACACATTGCAATTATTTATTTTGTGACCGTTGACTTCAATTTCTTTTTGTCTACTATTGATCTCATAATGTACTATCAACACTTTACATGTGCGTGCGAGAGCTGGAAAGCAACAAGAGACATAGAACAAATTTGAATGCATTTGAAAATATATGTCTAAGGAAAATACTCGGTATAGCGTGGATTGAATTAAAAACAAACAAGGAAATTAGAGAAATTATCAATCAACCACTAATATCTGCAGAATCAAGAAAAGACGATGGTCATATGTTGGTCATGTGATGAGAAGAGATAATAACCAAATAACAAAGCAAGCCCTTATGTGGGAAACAATAGGTACGAGGTAAAGAGAAAGACCCAGAGAGACATTGAGAAGAACATTGATGAGAGAGGCAAGAGCAGCAGGAATCGGCTCCCTCAATGAGATAGAGTTGCTTGCACAGAACAGAGACAAATGGCGAGATTTGATAAAGATATTTACAAGGATTGAAAACTGCTAGAATAAAAAATTTAGATAAGAGAGGAGTATCAGGGTCTGCGCCCTTTGGGCCTGCTACAGTACGAAAGGTGGATAGATAGATAGATAGATAGATAGATAGATAGATAGATAGATAGATAGATAGATAGATAGATAGATAGATAGATAGATAGATAGATAGATAGATAGATAGATGATAGGATAGATAGGATAGGATAGGATAGGATAGGATAGGAATAGGATAGGATAGGATAGGATAGGATAGATAGGATAGGATAGGATAGGATAGGATAGGATAGGATAGGATAGGATAGGATAGGAAGGACGGACGGACGGACGGACGGACGGAGACGACGGACGGACAGACGGACAGACAGACAGACAGACAGACAGACAGACAGACAGACAGACGACAGACAGACAGACAGACAGATAGATAGATCTTATAATAATTTAGTTTTTAAATACCATTGTTATATTATAAAAGCTTACAAAAATTACAGAAACTGCTTTCAGAACCTAAGAGTAAAAACATACTCTTGCATTTGAGACACACATATTTTTTTAATGTCACCATTCCTCACTCAGAATTTTGAGTTTGTCGAATCAAGGTCAACATCTTCATCATCTTCTGTTAACAATCCTCTGTCTGTGATGATATCATTACTATTCATACTTAAATTCAAAATAGAGATGTCATCACAATAATTAGATGACATTTATTAGTAAAACAATCAGTTTTAGACATTCGATCGAAAAGCTCCAAACTGTCAGACCCAAAAGTTGTGCCAGACATAAATTTAGCGTGATATTCAAAATTGAAAATATAAATTTTTCTTTTACATTTTATTAAAGTCTTACATATTAATGTTGATATTTTGTGATTTCTCATAATTTGCTACCCAAAATATTTCATATAAAGTCTCAGCAAACATTAGACCAGCGGATTGTAAAAATTTCTGTGAAATTCATATATACTGGACGTTTCAGAAAGTTAAGAAAATCCTGAACGAACTTATATCTTATGAACATAAATTTTTTAAACACTTTATATCTTGAAGAAGCAAAAATATTTCCAAATTATCTGACAGGATGGAAAAAATTGTGACTTAGGTTTGACGATGATATAAATATGTATTTTCAACAATTTTTACTTCACCAATGCTGAGGTATAATTCTTAAGCAACAGCAAACATTTATGTACGCGATACCATAGTTTGGTCTCAACATGGGGATTAATAATCAATGTGAATTTTGTAAATGAATGATAAGAAGCATTTAAACTTTAAAAACAAAACTTAGTTTACAATTCTATTCATGGAATCAGTTTCATTGCAGCCATCCCCACACTCGCTCAACCACACATTCCAGTATTTCTCAAAGCGTATGCAGACTGCCTGTTGATGCAGACTGCTTATTGATGCAGACTGCTTGTTGATGCAGACTGACAATTCTGTTTAGTTTAGTTGACAGATCATCTTCATTGTACAATGGACAACTCCATGGTGCTTAGACCCTCCTTCAGTATGTCCTCATGTATGAAGCCCACTTGCCACATACTAGGAAATAAGCACAATTTAATTCATCAGGTGCCATGATTGAAGGCATTACTGAACTGTCTCTCCTCTCCTTTTCACCACCGTTTCTTCCTATCAATTTCCCTATTTTAATTCTTTCTATGCCCATAGTTAACATGCCCATAATCTTTTCTCATCACCTTTTTTGCTCTCTTTTTCCCTCATTTTTGTCTTCTTTTATTTTAATAATACAGAACAGCTGCTGGCAGTAAGGCTGAGAGTCAACTCTGTTGACAACAGTTTCAAAGGCAGGAGCTGTATCAGCCCGATATAGGGCTCAGGGCAAAACAGGGACGTAAGGCATTATGTGGCCACAACCAAGGCAGGAGCTGTATCAGCCCGATATAGGGCTCAGGCCAAAAGGGACGTAAGGCATTATGTGGCCACAACCAAGGCAGGAGCTGTATCAGCCCGATATAGGGCTCAGGGCAAAACAGGGACGTAAGGCATTATGTGGCCACAACCAAGGCAGGAGCTGTATCAGCCCGATATAGGGCTCAGGCAAAACAGGGACGTAAGGCATTATGTGGCCACAACCAAGGCAGGAGCTGTATCAGCCCGATATAGGCTCAGGGCAAAACAGGGACGTAAGGCATTATGTGGCCACAACCAAGGCAGGAGCTGTATCAGCCCGATATAGGGCTCAGGGCAAACAGGGACGTAAGGCATTAAGTGGCCACAACCAAGGCAGGAGCTGTATCAGCCCGATATAGGGCTCAGGCAAAACAGGGACGTAAGGCATTATGTGGCCACAACCAAGGCAGGAGCTGTATCAGCCCGATATAGGGCTCAGGGCAAAACAGGGACGTAAGGCATTATGTGGCCACAACCAAGGCAGGAGCTGTATCAGCCCGATATAGGGCTCAGGGCAAAACAGGGACGTAAGGCATTATGTGGCCACAACCAAGGCAGGAGCTGTATCAGCCCGATATAGGGCTCAGGGCAAAACAGGGACGTAAGGCATTATGTGGCCACAACCAAGGCAGGAGCTGTATCAGCCCGATATAGGGCTCAGGGCAAAACAGGGACGTAAGGCATTATGTGGCCACAACCAAGGCAGGAGCTGTATCAGCCCGATATAGGGCTCAGGGCAAAACAGGGACGTAAGGCATTATGTGGCCACAACCAAGGCAGGAGCTGTATCAGCCCGATATAGGGCTCAGGGCAAAACAGGGACGTAAGGCATTATGTGGCCACAACCAAGGCAGGAGCTGTATCAGCCCGATATAGGGCTCAGGGCAAAACAGGGACGTAAGGCATTATGTGGCCACAACCAAGGCAGGAGCTGTATCAGCCCGATATAGGGCTCAGGGCAAACAGGGACGTAAGGCATTAAGTGGCCACAACCAAGGCAGGAGCTGTATCAGCCCGATATAGGGCTCAGGGCAAAACAGGGACGTAAGGCATTATGTGGCCACAACCAAGGCAGGAGCTGTATCAGCCCGATATAGGGCTCAGGGCAAAACAGGGACGTAAGGCATTATGTGGCCACAACCAAGGCAGGAGCTGTATCAGCCCGATATAGGGCTCAGGGCAAAACAGGGACGTAAGGCATTATGTGGCCACAACCAAGGCAGGAGCTGTATCAGCCCGATATAGGGCTCAGGGCAAAACAGGGACGTAAGGCATTATGTGGCCACAACCAAGGCAGGAGCTGTATCAGCCCGATATAGGGCTCAGGGCAAAACAGGGACGTAAGGCATTATGTGGCCACAACCAAGGCAGGAGCTGTATCAGCCCGATATAGGGCTCAGGGCAAAACAGGGACGTAAGGCATTATGTGGCCACAACCAAGGCAGGAGCTGTATCAGCCCGATATAGGGCTCAGGGCAAAACAGGGACGTAAGGCATTATGTGGCCACAACCAAGGCAGGAGCTGTATCAGCCCGATATAGGGCTCAGGGCAAAACAGGGACGTAAGGCATTATGTGGCCACAACCAAGGCAGGAGCTGTATCAGCCCGATATAGGGCTCAGGGCAAACAGGGACGTAAGGCATTATGTGGCCACAACCAAGGCAGGAGCTGTATCAGCCCGATATAGGGCTCAGGGCAAAACAGGGACGTAAGGCATTATGTGGCCACAACCAAGGCAGGAGCTGTATCAGCCCGATATAGGGCTCAGGGCAAAACAGGGACGTAAGGCATTATGTGGCCACAACCAAGGCAGGAGCTGTATCAGCCCGATATAGGGCTCAGGGCAAAACAGGGACGTAAGGCATTATGTGGCCACAACCAAGGCAGGAGCTGTATCAGCCCGATATAGGGCTCAGGGCAAAACAGGGACGTAAGGCATTATGTGGCCACAACCAAGGCAGGAGCTGTATCAGCCCGATATAGGGCTCAGGGCAAAACAGGGACGTAAGGCATTATGTGGCCACAACCAAGGCAGGAGCTGTATCAGCCCGATATAGGGCTCAGGGCAAAACAGGGACGTAAGGCATTATGTGGCCACAACCAAGGCAGGAGCTGTATCAGCCCGATATAGGGCTCAGGGCAAAACAGGGACGTAAGGCATTAAGTGGCCACAACCAAGGCAGGAGCTGTATCAGCCCGATATAGGGCTCAGGGCAAAACAGGGACGTAAGGCATTAAGTGGCCACAACCAAGGCAGGAGCTGTATCAGCCCGATATAGGGCTCAGGGCAAAACAGGGACGTAAGGCATTAAGTGGCCACAACCAAGGCAGGAGCTGTATCAGCCCGATATAGGGCTCAGGGCAAAACAGGGACGTAAGGCATTATGTGGCCACAACCAAGGCAGGAGCTGTATCAGCCCGATATAGGGCTCAGGGCAAAACAGGGACGTAAGGCATTAAGTGGCCACAACCAAGGCAGGAGCTGTATCAGCCCGATATAGGGCTCAGGGCAAAACAGGGACGTAAGGCATTAAGTGGCCACAACCAAGGCAGGAGCTGTATCAGCCCGATATAGGGCTCAGGGCAAAACAGGGACGTAAGGCATTAGTGGCCACAACCAAGGCAGGAGCTGTATCAGCCCGATATAGGGCTCAGGGCAAAACAGGGACGTAAGGCATTATGTGGCCACAACCAAGGCAGGAGCTGTATCAGCCCGATATAGGGCTCAGGGCAAAACAGGGACGTAAGGCATTATGTGGCCACAACCAAGGCAGGAGCTGTATCAGCCCGATATAGGGCTCAGGGCAAAACAGGGACGTAAGGCATTATGTGGCCACAACCAAGGCAGGAGCTGTATCAGCCCGATATAGGGCTCAGGGCAAAACAGGGACGTAAGGCATTATGTGGCCACAACCAAGGCAGGAGCTGTATCAGCCCGATATAGGGCTCAGGGCAAAACAGGGACGTAAGGCATTATGTGGCCACAACCAAGGCAGGAGCTGTATCAGCCCGATATAGGGCTCAGGGCAAAACAGGGACGTAAGGCATTATGTGGCCACAACCAAGGCAGGAGCTGTATCAGCCCGATATAGGGCTCAGGGCAAAACAGGGACGTAAGGCATTATGTGGCCACAACCAAGGCAGGAGCTGTATCAGCCCGATATAGGGCTCAGGGCAAAACAGGGACGTAAGGCATTATGTGGCCACAACCAAGGCAGGAGCTGTATCAGCCCGATATAGGGCTCAGGGCAAAACAGGGACGTAAGGCATTATGTGGCCACAACCAAGGCAGGAGCTGTATCAGCCCGATATAGGGCTCAGGGCAAAACAGGGACGTAAGGCATTATGTGGCCACAACCAAGGCAGGAGCTGTATCAGCCCGATATAGGGCTCAGGGCAAAACAGGGACGTAAGGCATTATGTGGCCACAACCAAGGCAGGAGCTGTATCAGCCCGATATAGGGCTCAGGGCAAAACAGGGACGTAAGGCATTATGTGGCCACAACCAAGGCAGGAGCTGTATCAGCCCGATATAGGGCTCAGGGCAAAACAGGGACGTAAGGCATTATGTGGCCACAACCAAGGCAGGAGCTGTATCAGCCCGATATAGGGCTCAGGGCAAAACAGGGACGTAAGGCATTATGTGGCCACAACCAAGGCAGGAGCTGTATCAGCCCGATATAGGGCTCAGGGCAAAACAGGGACGTAAGGCATTATGTGGCCACAACCAAGGCAGGAGCTGTATCAGCCCGATATAGGGCTCAGGGCAAAACAGGGACGTAAGGCATTATGTGGCCACAACCAAGGCAGGAGCTGTATCAGCCCGATATAGGGCTCAGGGCAAAACAGGGACGTAAGGCATTATGTGGCCACAACCAAGGCAGGAGCTGTATCAGCCCGATATAGGGCTCAGGGCAAAACAGGGACGTAAGGCATTATGTGGCCACAACCAAGGCAGGAGCTGTATCAGCCCGATATAGGGCTCAGGGCAAAACAGGGACGTAAGGCATTATGTGGCCACAACCAAGGCAGGAGCTGTATCAGCCCGATATAGGGCTCAGGGCAAAACAGGGACGTAAGGCATTATGTGGCCACAACCAAGGCAGGAGCTGTATCAGCCCGATATAGGGCTCAGGGCAAAACAGGGACGTAAGGCATTATGTGGCCACAACCAAGGCAGGAGCTGTATCAGCCCGATATAGGGCTCAGGGCAAAACAGGGACGTAAGGCATTATGTGGCCACAACCAAGGCAGGAGCTGTATCAGCCCGATATAGGGCTCAGGGCAAAACAGGGACGTAAGGCATTATGTGGCCACAACCAAGGCAGGAGCTGTATCAGCCCGATATAGGGCTCAGGGCAAAACAGGGACGTAAGGCATTATGTGGCCACAACCAAGGCAGGAGCTGTATCAGCCCGATATAGGGCTCAGGGCAAAACAGGGACGTAAGGCATTATGTGGCCACAACCAAGGCAGGAGCTGTATCAGCCCGATATAGGGCTCAGGGCAAAACAGGGACGTAAGGCATTATGTGGCCACAACCAAGGCAGGAGCTGTATCAGCCCGATATAGGGCTCAGGGCAAAACAGGGACGTAAGGCATTATGTGGCCACAACCAGGCAGGAGCTGTATCAGCCCGATATAGGGCTCAGGGCAAAACAGGGACGTAAGGCATTATGTGGCCACAACCAAGGCAGGAGCTGTATCAGCCCGATATAGGGCTCAGGGCAAAACAGGGACGTAAGGCATTATGTGGCCACAACCAAGGCAGGAGCTGTATCAGCCCGATATAGGGCTCAGGGCAAAACAGGGACGTAAGGCATTATGTGGCCACAACCAAGGCAGGAGCTGTATCAGCCCGATATAGGGCTCAGGGCAAAACAGGGACGTAAGGCATTATGTGGCCACAACCAAGGCAGGAGCTGTATCAGCCCGATATAGGGCTCAGGGCAAAACAGGGACGTAAGGCATTATGTGGCCACAACCAAGGCAGGAGCTGTATCAGCCCGATATAGGGCTCAGGGCAAAACAGGGACGTAAGGCATTATGTGGCCACAACCAAGGCAGGAGCTGTATCAGCCCGATATAGGGCTCAGGGCAAAACAGGGACGTAAGGCATTATGTGGCCACAACCAAGGCAGGAGCTGTATCAGCCCGATATAGGGCTCAGGGCAAAACAGGGACGTAAGGCATTATGTGGCCACAACCAAGGCAGGAGCTGTATCAGCCCGATATAGGGCTCAGGGCAAAACAGGGACGTAAGGCATTAAGTGGCCACAACCAAGGCAGGAGCTGTATCAGCCCGATATAGGGCTCAGGGCAAAACAGGGACGTAAGGCATTATGTGGCCACAACCAAGGCAGGAGCTGTATCAGCCCGATATAGGGCTCAGGGCAAAACAGGGACGTAAGGCATTATGTGGCCACAACCAAGGCAGGAGCTGTATCAGCCCGATATAGGGCTCAGGGCAAAACAGGGACGTAAGGCATTATGTGGCCACAACCAAGGCAGGAGCTGTATCAGCCCGATATAGGGCTCAGGGCAAAACAGGGACGTAAGGCATTATGTGGCCACAACCAAGGCAGGAGCTGTATCAGCCCGATATAGGGCTCAGGGCAAAACAGGGACGTAAGGCATTATGTGGCCACAACCAAGGCAGGAGCTGTATCAGCCCGATATAGGGCTCAGGGCAAAACAGGGACGTAAGGCATTATGTGGCCACAACCAAGGCAGGAGCTGTATCAGCCCGATATAGGGCTCAGGGCAAAACAGGGACGTAAGGCATTATGTGGCCACAACCAAGGCAGGAGCTGTATCAGCCCGATATAGGGCTCAGGGCAAAACAGGGACGTAAGGCATTATGTGGCCACAACCAAGGCAGGAGCTGTATCAGCCCGATATAGGGCTCAGGGCAAAACAGGGACGTAAGGCATTATGTGGCCACAACCAAGGCAGGAGCTGTATCAGCCCGATATAGGGCTCAGGGCAAAACAGGGACGTAAGGCATTAAGTGGCCACAACCAAGGCAGGAGCTGTATCAGCCCGATATAGGGCTCAGGGCAAAACAGGGACGTAAGGCATTATGTGGCCACAACCAAGGCAGGAGCTGTATCAGCCCGATATAGGGCTCAGGGCAAAACAGGGACGTAAGGCATTAAGTGGCCACAACCAAGGCAGGAGCTGTATCAGCCCGATATAGGGCTCAGGGCAAAACAGGGACGTAAGGCATTAAGTGGCCACAACCAAGGCAGGAGCTGTATCAGCCCGATATAGGGCTCAGGGCAAAACAGGGACGTAAGGCATTATGTGGCCACAACCAAGGCAGGAGCTGTATCAGCCCGATATAGGGCTCAGGGCAAAACAGGGACGTAAGGCATTATGTGGCCAGAACCAAGGCAGGAGCTGTATCAGCCCGATATTGGGCTCAGGGCAAAACAGGGACGTAAGGCATTATGTGGCCAGAACCAAGGCAGGAGCTGTATCAGCCCGATATAGGGCTCAGGGCAAAACAGGGACGTAAGGCATTATGTGGCCACAACCAAGGCAGGAGCTGTATCAGCCCGATATTGGGCTCAGGGCAAAACAGGGACGTAAGGCATTATGTGGCCAGAACCAAGGCAGGAGCTGTATCAGCCCGATATAGGGCTCAGGGCAAAACAGGGACGTAAGGCATTATGTGGCCACAACCAAGGCAGGAGCTGTATCAGCCCGATATAGGGCTCAGGGCAAAACAGGGACGTAAGGCATTATGTGGCCAGAACCAAGGCAGGAGCTGTATCAGCCCGATATAGGGCTCAGGGCAAAACAGGGACGTAAGGCATTATGTGGCCAGAACCAAGGCAGGAGCTGTATCAGCCCGATATAGGGCTCAGGGCAAAACAGGGACGTAAGGCATTATGTGGCCACAACCAAGGCAGGAGCTGTATCAGCCCGATATAGGGCTCAGGGCAAAACAGGGACGTAAGGCATTATGTGGCCACAACCAAGGCAGGAGCTGTATCAGCCCGATATAGGGCTCAGGGCAAAACAGGGACGTAAGGCATTATGTGGCCACAACCAAGGCAGGAGCTGTATCAGCCCGATATAGGGCTCAGGGCAAAACAGGGACGTAAGGCATTATGTGGCCACAACCAAGGCAGGAGCTGTATCAGCCCGATATAGGGCTCAGGGCAAAACAGGGACGTAAGGCATTATGTGGCCACAACCAAGGCAGGAGCTGTATCAGCCCGATATAGGGCTCAGGGCAAAACAGGGACGTAAGGCATTAAGTGGCCACAACCAAGGCAGGAGCTGTATCAGCCCGATATAGGGCTCAGGGCAAAACAGGGACGTAAGGCATTAAGTGGCCACAACCAAGGCAGGAGCTGTATCAGCCCGATATAGGGCTCAGGGCAAAACAGGGACGTAAGGCATTATGTGGCCACAACCAAGGCAGGAGCTGTATCAGCCCGATATAGGGCTCAGGGCAAAACAGGGACGTAAGGCATTATGTGGCCACAACCAAGGCAGGAGCTGTATCAGCCCGATATAGGGCTCAGGGCAAAACAGGGACGTAAGGCATTATGTGGCCACAACCAAGGCAGGAGCTGTATCAGCCCGATATTGGGCTCAGGGCAAAACAGGGACGTAAGGCATTATGTGGCCACAACCAAGGCAGGAGCTGTATCAGCCCGATATAGGGCTCAGGGCAAAACAGGGACGTAAGGCATTATGTGGCCACAACCAAGGCAGGAGCTGTATCAGCCCGATATAGGGCTCAGGGCAAAACAGGGACGTAAGGCATTATGTGGCCACAACCAAGGCAGGAGCTGTATCAGCCCGATATTGGGCTCAGGGCAAAACAGGGACGTAAGGCATTATGTGGCCACAACCAAGGCAGGAGCTGTATCAGCCGATATAGGGCTCAGGGCAAAACAGGGACGTAAGGCATTATGTGGCCACAACCAAGGCAGGAGCTGTATCAGCCCGATATAGGGCTCAGGGCAAAACAGGGACGTAAGGCATTATGTGGCCACAACCAAGGCAGGAGCTGTATCAGCCCGATATAGGGCTCAGGGCAAAACAGGGACGTAAGGCATTATGTGGCCACAACCAAGGCAGGAGCTGTATCAGCCCGATATAGGGCTCAGGGCAAAACAGGGACGTAAGGCATTATGTGGCCACAACCAAGGCAGGAGCTGTATCAGCCCGATATAGGGCTCAGGCAAAACAGGGACGTAAGGCATTATGTGGCCACAACCAAGGCAGGAGCTGTATCAGCCCGATATAGGGCTCAGGGCAAAACAGGGACGTAAGGCATTATGTGGCCACAACCAAGGCAGGAGCTGTATCAGCCCGATATAGGGCTCAGGGCAAAACAGGGACGTAAGGCATTATGTGGCCACAACCAAGGCAGGAGCTGTATCAGCCCGATATAGGGCTCAGGGCAAAACAGGGACGTAAGGCATTATGTGGCCACAACCAAGGCAGGAGCTGTATCAGCCCGATATAGGGCTCAGGGCAAAACAGGGACGTAAGGCATTATGTGGCCACAACCAAGGCAGGAGCTGTATCAGCCCGATATAGGGCTCAGGGCAAAACAGGGACGTAAGGCATTATGTGGCCACAACCAAGGCAGGAGCTGTATCAGCCCGATATAGGGCTCAGGGCAAAACAGGGACGTAAGGCATTATGTGGCCACAACCAAGGCAGGAGCTGTATCAGCCCGATATAGGGCTCAGGGCAAAACAGGGACGTAAGGCATTATGTGGCCACAACCAAGGCAGGAGCTGTATCAGCCCGATATAGGGCTCAGGGCAAAACAGGGACGTAAGGCATTATGTGGCCACAACCAAGGCAGGAGCTGTATCAGCCCGATATAGGGCTCAGGGCAAAACAGGGACGTAAGGCATTATGTGGCCACAACCAAGGCAGGAGCTGTATCAGCCCGATATAGGGCTCAGGGCAAAACAGGGACGTAAGGCATTAAGTGGCCACAACCAAGGCAGGAGCTGTATCAGCCCGATATAGGGCTCAGGGCAAAACAGGGACGTAAGGCATTATGTGGCCACAACCAAGGCAGGAGCTGTATCAGCCCGATATAGGGCTCAGGGCAAAACAGGGACGTAAGGCATTATGTGGCCACAACCAAGGCAGGAGCTGTATCAGCCCGATATAGGGCTCAGGGCAAAACAGGGACGTAAGGCATTATGTGGCCAAAACAAGGCAGGAGCTGTATCAGCCCGATATAGGGCTCAGGGCAAAACAGGGACGTAAGGCATTATGTGGCCACAACCAAGGCAGGAGCTGTATCAGCCCGATATAGGGCTCAGGGCAAAACAGGGACGTAAGGCATTATGTGGCCACAACCAAGGCAGGAGCTGTATCAGCCCGATATAGGGCTCAGGGCAAAACAGGGACGTAAGGCATTATGTGGCCACAACCAAGGCAGGAGCTGTATCAGCCCGATATTGGGCTCAGGGCAAAACAGGGACGTAAGGCATTATGTGGCCACAACCAAGGCAGGAGCTGTATCAGCCCGATATAGGGCTCAGGGCAAAACAGGGACGTAAGGCATTATGTGGCCACAACCAAGGCAGGAGCTGTATCAGCCCGATATTGGGCTCAGGGCAAAACAGGGACGTAAGGCATTAAGTGGCCACAACCAAGGCAGGAGCTGTATCAGCCGATATAGGGCTCAGGGCAAAACAGGGACGTAAGGCATTAAGTGGCCACAACCAAGGCAGGAGCTGTATCAGCCCGATATAGGGCTCAGGGCAAAACAGGGACGTAAGGCATTATGTGGCCACAACCAAGGCAGGAGCTGTATCAGCCCGATATAGGGCTCAGGGCAAAACAGGGACGTAAGGCATTATGTGGCCACAACCAAGGCAGGAGCTGTATCAGCCCGATATAGGGCTCAGGGCAAAACAGGGACGTAAGGCATTATGTGGCCACAACCAAGGCAGGAGCTGTATCAGCCCGATATAGGGCTCAGGGCAAAACAGGGACGTAAGGCATTATGTGGCCACAACCAAGGCAGGAGCTGTATCAGCCCGATATTGGGCTCAGGGCAAAACAGGGACGTAAGGCATTATGTGGCCACAACCAAGGCAGGAGCTGTATCAGCCCGATATAGGGCTCAGGGCAAAACAGGGACGTAAGGCATTATGTGGCCACAACCAAGGCAGGAGCTGTATCAGCCCGATATTGGGCTCAGGGCAAAACAGGGACGTAAGGCATTATGTGGCACAACCAAGGCAGGAGCTGTATCAGCCCGATATAGGGCTCAGGGCAAAACAGGGACATAAGGCATTAAGTGGCCACAACCAAGGCAGGAGCTGTATCAGCCCGATATTGGGCTCAGGGCAAAACAGGGACGTAAGGCATTATGTGGCCACAACCAAGGCAGGAGCTGTATCAGCCCGATATTGGGCTCAGGGCAAAACAGGGACGTAAGGCATTATGTGGCCACAACCAAGGCAGGAGCTGTATCAGCCCGATATTGGGCTCAGGGCAAAACAGGGACGTAAGGCATTATGTGGCCACAACCAAGGCAGGAGCTGTATCAGCCCGATATTGGGCTCAGGGCAAAACAGGGACGTAAGGCATTATGTGGCCACAACCAAGGCAGGAGCTGTATCAGCCCGATATAGGGCTCAGGGCAAAACAGGGACGTAAGGCATTATGTGGCCACAACCAAGGCAGGAGCTGTATCAGCCCGATATTGGGCTCAGGGCAAAAACAGGGACGTAAGGCATTATGTGGCCACAACCAAGGCAGGAGCTGTATCAGCCCGATATTGGGCTCAGGGCAAAACAGGGACGTAAGGCATTATGTGGCCACAACCAAGGCAGGAGCTGTATCAGCCCGATATTGGGCTCAGGGCAAAACAGGGACGTAAGGCATTATGTGGCCACAACCAAGGCAGGAGCTGTATCAGCCCGATATTGGGCTCAGGGCAAAACAGGGACGTAAGGCATTATGTGGCCACAACCAAGGCAGGAGCTGTATCAGCCCGATATTGGCTCAGGGCAAAACAGGGACGTAAGGCATTAAGTGGCCACAACCAAGGCAAGAGCTGTATCAGCCCGATATAGGGCTCAGGGCAAAACAGGGACGTAAGGCATTATGTGGCCACAACCAAGGCAGGAGCTGTATCAGCCCGATATAGGGCTCAGGGCAAAACAGGGACGTAAGGCATTAAGTGGCCACAACCAAGGCAAGAGCTGTATCAGCCCGATATAGGGCTCAGGGCAAAACAGGGACGTAAGGCATTAAGTGGCCAGAACCAAGGCAGGAGCTGTATCAGCCCGATATTGGGCTCAGGGCAAAACAGGGACGTAAGGCATTAAGTGGCCAGAACCAAGGCAGGAGCTGTATCAGCCCGATATTGGGCTCAGGGCAAAACAGGGACGTAAGGCATTAAGTGGCCACAACCAAGGCAGGAGCTGTATCAGCCGATATAGGGCTCAGGGCAAAACAGGGACGTAAGGCATTAAGTGGCCACAACCAAGGCAGGAGCTGTATCAGCCCGATATTGGGCTCAGGGCAAAACAGGGACGTAAGGCATTAAGTGGCCACAACCAAGGCAGGAGCTGTATCAGCCCGATATAGGGCTCAGGGCAAAACAGGGACGTAAGGCATTATGTGGCCACAACCAAGGCAGGAGCTGTATCAGCCCGATATTGGGCTCAGGGCAAAACAGGGACGTAAGGCATTATGTGGCCACAACCAAGGCAGGAGCTGTATCAGCCCGATATAGGGCTCAGGGCAAAACAGGGACGTAAGGCATTATGTGGCCACAACCAAGGCAGGAGCTGTATCAGCCCGATATAGGGCTCAGGGCAAAACAGGGACGTAAGGCATTATGTGGCCACAACCAAGGCAGGAGCTGTATCAGCCCGATATTGGGCTCAGGGCAAAACAGGGACGTAAGGCATTAAGTGGCCAGAACCAATCAGAAAGCAATGGCAAAGTACTGATTGCAGACTGCAAAGAAAACATGACATATTAAAAATAACTGGTTTATAAACACCATTCTACAGAGGAAATTAAACTACAATGCCACGTCAAAATCACAGCTGGTTGGAATGAACAATAATGGAAAGCATGGTTCCTGGAAGATGCATCAGGGTCATACTATGAAAAACGTGATTTAAAAACATCAATGAGACCTTGAACATGACAACAGAAGAAATGGGAGGTCTGGCTAGAGACAGAGATTTTTTTCTGATGGGCTGTGGTGAATGCAATGTTCTGCAAAGAACATAAGACCTGATGAATACAGAACAAAATACCTGGTGGTCCTGGCTGGCCTTTATCTCCCTTCTTTCCTGTTCTTCCTGGTTCACCATCAAACCCTGGATCACCTTTCTCACCCCCTATTTCCAGGAACTGTAGGTCCTAAGGATCAAACAAACATGGCTCAGTTATACAACTATATTAGGTAAAAAAAAATAAAAATAAAGTGCCCCCGTCACGCCAAGTGGCATATAGGAATATGGTGTTAGTGACCATTAATTTTACAGACCTTTAGCACATGATTTTTGGGGTAATGTGGTCGGTATTACGCCCGTGCTGCTTTACTTTCCCAGAAAAAATCCGGTACCCATTAAAGGCTGGGTGAACCCGGAAGCCATCTGTTGGGATTGAACCCTACCTCTTGTCCTTTATAGTCCAGTTCACTAACCATTGAGCTATCGCGGCTCCTACTATATTAGATACTTTAGTAAAAATTTGTATAGAATGCTTCATCACCCTCATAGGTACTATGACCAAAATACAACAGACTATCATGTACCTCTAAATCAATGTTGTTCAGACTTTTGTTACCCAAGTGCCAGTCAGAATGTACTGCAAGAGGTCACAGGCTATCATTTCATAAAATATATATATTTTCTCTTTTGCTCTTCTGTTCGCCTCTGCCGCTGTTATGTTTCCTAGTGCTTCTAAAATTCCATCGATCCATCTTTTTCGTGGTCGACCCTTGGGTCTGGTGTTCTCACAATGTTTGTTGAAGGCTCGTTGTGTTGTGTTTTGATCTTTCTGCCTTGTCACATGGCCAAACCATTTTATCTGTTGTTTCCTTATATATTCTATGGCGGGGGCTATTCCTAGCTTTTTTCTCAGTTCTTCATTTCTGATCTTATCTCTCGGACTGTTTCCTGTCATTCGTCTAACACATTTCATCTCTGTAGAGGTTATTTTTCTTATTGTTCTTGCATCTAGGGTCCAGGACTGGCATTGGTAGCACAAAGTTGGGATGAAGATTGTATTGTATAGTGTTCGTTTTGCCTCCAGAGTTATTTCCTTGTTGGACAATAGTCGTGATAACTGTCCGATGATTTGACAAGCTTTGTTGCATCTTGATTCTATCTCTGCTGTTTGAGAATTATCGTTTGTCACTAGACTTCCTAGGTATTTGAATTCCTCTACTTGTTTTAGTTGTCTGCCTTCTATAGTTATGTTGATGTTCTGTTTATTTTTGGCGACATTCATGACTTCTGTTTTGTTGATGTTGATTTTCATGTTGTATTTTGTGCCGGAGATGTTGAGTTTGTTTAAGTGTTCTTGTAGGTCTTCTATTGTTTCATGTATTAGTGCCTGATTGTCTGCAAATAAAAGCTTGTTAATCTCCACTAAAGGTAAAGTATGAGACCCGGCATCTTAGCACGCGAGTTTATACCCATATGCTCGGCCGCCTATCCAGAAATGTTCGGAAATATATCTAAGTAATTAATATTAACTAATAAAATAGTAATACCACCCAACTCTTTATTACTATCTGCAGGCTCAACGAGTAGCAACTTGTCACTTTCCTTTGAACTGAATTAAGTTTAAGTAATGAAAAGAAAGTTAATGAGAATGACTATTAACTTTGATTTAAAATTGTATATTTTCACATATTTATTTTAATAATTTGCTTTCCAGAATTTGTACAGCCAGATCAACTTTGAAGACCTCAAGAGATTTCTTGATGTTGGAAAGAACTTTATTTTGTTTGTTTGTTTATTGTTATGCCCAGTTTTAGAACACCCATCCCCATAATACACTTTTGGACTGTTCATAATATTCTTAACATGCTTATTCTACAAAACCACATTTCTGTCTAGCCTCTAATTTTAACATTTTTCTTCTACAAAAACCATATTTCTGTCTAGCTTCCAATTTTAATAACTTTCTTGCACAAAACCACATTTCTGTCCAGCCTCTAATTTTAACAACTTTCTTGCACAAAACCACATTTCTGTCCAGCCTCTAATTTTAACAACTTTCTTGCACAAAAACCACATTTCTGTCCAGCCTCTAATTTTAACAACTTTCTTGCACAAAAACCACATTTCTGTCCAGCCTCTAATTTTAACAACTTTCTTGCACAAAAACCACATTTCTGTCTAGCCTCTAATTTTAACAACTTTCTTGCACAAAAACCACATTTCTGTCCACCTCTAATTTTAACATCTTTCTTCTACAAAAACCACATTTCTGTCCAGCCGCTAATTTTAACAACTTTCCTGCACAAAAACCACATTTCTGTCCAGCCTCTAATTTTAACACCTTCTATAAAACCACATTTCTGTCCAGCCTCTAATTTTAACATCTTTCCGGCACAAAAACCACATTTCTGTCCAGCCTCTAATTTTAACACCCTTCTATAAAACCACATTTCTGTCCAACCTCTAATTTTAACAACTTTCTTGCACAAAAACCACATTTCTGTCCAGCCTCTAATTTTAATAACTTTCTTGCACAAAAACCACATTTCTGTCCAGCCTCTATTTTTAACAACTTTCCTGCACAAAAACCACATTTCTGTCTAGCCTCTAATTTTAACACCCTTCTATAAAACCACATTTCTGTCCAGCCTCTAATTTTAACAACTTTCTTGCACAAAAACCACATTTCTGTCCAGCCTCTAATTTTAACAACTTTCCTGCACAAAAACAACATTTCTGTCCAACCTCTAATTTTAACAACTTTCTTGCACAAAAACAACATTTCTGTCCAGCCTCTAATTTTAACAACTTTCTTGCACAAAAACAACATTTCTGTCCAGCCTCGAATTTTAACAACTTTCTTGCACAAAAACAACATTTCTGTCCAGCCTCTAATTTTAACAACTTTCTTGCACAAAAACCACATTTCTGTCCAACCTCTATTTTTAACAACTTTCCTGCACAAAAACCACATTTCTGTCCAGCCTCTAATTTTAACACCCTTCTATAAAACCACATTTCTGTCCAACAAAGTTCTTAGATCTTGTCTGTTTTCTGATTGTCCTCGATTTACTTCCATAAGTCCAAACTGACTGTACACTTCACTGAAAATCTTTTCTTCTTATCTCCATTGACAAGAATTGTTGCTCCAAACCACTTGTATATAATATTCCATGTAAACTTAAAAATTATTCCCAGGTCTTTTTAGTCAATTGACCTGTTTAATTTTGTTTTATTACCTTTAATTATGCATTCAAGATTTGCCTTTTTCTTTGTTGTGACTGTTACTTACATTTCTGCTTTTAAGACTTGATTTACTTTACAAAAATGTTAGTCTTTTCTAAACAAATTTCATTCATAGTGATTATGACTGTGGCATCAGTGTACCTAAGATTGTTTACATTATGATGATATCTTTGAATAATCTCTCTATGCAGAAAGAATCAATCTAATTATGGTACACATTAATTTCATTATTGTACTGTACCACTTTGTAACCCAAGTAATCCAGAATATTTTATTTCAACAGGTTTGTTATGCCTGGTCCATCTGATTGTTTCTATTTAATTTCACTGTGAGGGTCCTCTAAAGAAAATTGATGTGGAAGAGTTTTTGAAAGTCATACTTTAATTTACCAGTTCAGTATTAGTTTTTCAGTTTTATTTTATCTGATCTCACAACTCTATTCTTTTTCTGTGAATTAAAAATGTTCGTACTCGACAAAGGCCTTCAATGCAGTAGTAGTGGAAGTAACTATGTCAACATGTTGCATTTAACAGGATTTTTATAGTATTATTCCAAAACGAATGAATATATTTAAAAAATTAACCTCGCAGCTGCGAGACACAATTTGAAGTGTAAATAAATTGTTACCTCCCTGTGTTATTAATATTATATTATAATTTTTTATTCTTGCAGCTGCGTAATCTAATCATAATCGTAATTAAATTTGTAGGTCATGTTGACTTTTTATTCATGAGCATTGAGATCTGCAGTGACTAGTCTAAATATTTTTTTCTTAACCTCAGTGAACATTCTCACCAGTGAAACTTCACAGAACTATAAACGATATAATAAATTATTAATTCAAACAATTTTTTATTTTTTTTTTGGTTAGAAATGCAAAAAGATACAATAGTAGCAAGAAATTTGGATGTCGTTTCTCATGACATTATGGACCCACCCCCAGTGCTGTGCTGTCGCGTAATAAAGTGTGTCACAAAGTGCGGGCAGAGTTATCCTCAAAGGCAAAGCTAAAGTAATTATCATTATATAAGAAACAAGGCACTGTGTACAACCACATCGTGTCAAACCCCTTGGTAAGTTAAATAAACATGGCACAAACATCTGACAAAGAATTAAAAAATATATGTACCTGGTTCTCCCTTTTGACCAACTGGCCCTTGTTGTCCATCTTGTCCATAAATTCCAGGAATTCCTCGATCACCAGGTTTTCCTGGCTCACCAAAACCATCGTCCCCTCTGTCACCTTTTTGACCAGCCTCACCGGCCATCCCTGGATTGCCAGCAGTTCCTGGTAATCCTTTGAGCCCCTATTTGAAGACAGTTTGTACAACATCACAGGTTGATTACACATCAGTTAAGTGCTGAAAATGAATGAAGAAAGACTTCCACACCAGGTACTTATGTGGAAGCCATCTGGTAAAAGAAAACAAGGAAGCTCAAGAGAATCACAATGCTAAACTATTACTAGGGAAGGATCAATCATTAGATTCACTTTCTGGATCTTAAAGCACAGAAGTGATCAGTACTTGTTCGCACATCTCCTTGATTCCCATTGTACTTCTGCTCTTGCTTGTTTGAATTTGTCTTTTGTGTTCTGGCATGGGTAATTCTTTAAGGTTAAGAAAGCTTTATTCTTCCTCTCTACAAATGGCATGAGTTTCATCAAGTTTTTTTTAACCTAATCCTTGGTGGTGTGTTTGTCTTTACTAAAAGAAGAGATTGCACAGTCAATGATGTGAGATTTTAGCTGGTTCCATGAATCGTCAACATTGTCTAGATCTTCTGCTTTCTCCGTGCATTTTTGGAAGGCATTCTTCAACAGGACTTGGTTGTTGGGTAATTTTATTGCAGCGATGTTAATCTTCAGCCTGGATGGTTCTCTACATTTGTAAAACCTTTTGGTGGTTGCCTTCACTTTACTTATGACAAGTGTGTAGTCTGTGTCACAGTCTGTGCTATGGTATGTTCTGGTTATTCTAACATTATTTAAGTGTTGTCTGTGTCACAGTCTGTGCTATGGTATGTTCTGGTTATTCTAACATTATTTAAGTGTTGTCTGTGTCACAGTCTGTGCTATGGTATGTTCTGGTTATTCTAACATTATTTAAGTGTTGTCTGTGTCACAGTCTGTGCTATGGTATGTTCTGGTTATTCTAACATTATTTAAGTGTTGTCTGTGTCACAGTCTGTGCTATGGTATGTTCTGGTTACTCTAACAGTATTTAAGTGTTGTCTGTGTCACAGTCTGTGCTATGGTATGTTCTGGTTACTCTAACATTATTTAAGTGTTGTCTGTGTCACAGTCTGTGCTATGGTATGCTCTGATTATTCTAACATTATTTAAGTGTTGTCTGTGTCACAGTCTGTGCTATGGTATGCTCTGGTTACTCTAACATTTTTTAAGTGTTGTCTGTGAACTAGGACAAAGCCCAGGTGGTGCCAATGCCCGGACCTTGGGTGGCGCCATGTTGCTTTTTGTTGATTCTTGATGCTGAAAAAAGTATTGGTAGCACACAGGTTGTTATGGGAACAACATTCTAGAAGTCTCTGACCATTATAATTCATTTTGCCAATACAATGATGACCTAGGTATCTAATAGATGTTGTTAGTGCTATTATGGATTTATCTTATAAATGGTATCTACATTATTAAAAGCTGTTAATGTAGAAGATAAATATGTAATTGCAGATGTATAATGTAGAAAATGTTATTGCCAGCTTGTAATGTAGATTATGTATTATTATTTATAATGGTGATATAAATATTACTACAGGTTTGTAATGTAAATAATGTGATTTTTTTACAAATATATTATGACCATCATTTTCTGCCTCAGAACAGACCACTGCATCCTTCTGAGTCATCTGTACCACCTTGGAATAACCTATACTGACAAAGAACACTGTTGAAAGAGGAACATAGATCCAGAACACCTTCAGTCATGCAACAACTGTGCTAAACATGTAACCTGGCCCAACAACATTGACACGCAACAACTGTGCTAAACATGTAACCTGGCCCAACAACATTAACATGCAACAACTGTGCTAAACATCTAACCTGGCCCAACAACATTGACATGCAACAACTGTGCTAAACATGTAACCTGGCCCAACAACATTGACACGCAACAACTGTGCTAAACATCTAACCTGGCCCTACAACAATGACATGCAACAAAACTTGGGAAAATAATATAAAAACCTGAAGTGGACTACAAGAAGCTTATGGTTATGGCTATGGTTATAGAAGGCCCCGGTATCACTGCAAACGAATTAAAATCCATAATTGCTGAACCGTATGTGCCAGCAGAAACATCCGAATTAATATCTCATCTCCCAAACAAAGAAAGGTAGCTGCAGTCCCCATCATAGCAGTCTCAGCACATACCAAAAGACATAAGGCGAAACCGCACAGAAATGTGAATACAGCCATTTGTTCCCCATCATACAATATCATCATTCATCATAAGCAGTCAGAATATCGAAACACGATCAAAACGGATGAAATGCACAGTTCACGGTGTGCACAGAGCACTTAACTCAGTAGGTCCTGCAGCAAGCAGGACTAAGAATATGAGAAAACTACAACATGGAACACTTTTCAGACACAGCCTTTAATAGTTCCTGTAGCTTATCCACTATATATTGACAGGCAGTTCACATCCTCCTGAAAATAATGATCATCATATTTTTTTTAATGTATAGAGTTTGATGATGTTAAGACATCATTTTTGTCTCCAAATCCAAACATATGAAACACAGTTAGTCATTGAATTATCCTCACCGCACATCGAACAGAAGACTGTAAGATCTCCCCTGCAATGCTAATTTGTGAAGTGATAAACCAGTTCACAAGTCTACCCTCAATCTCACAGTAGCCCTTTTGAATCTAGACAGCACCCCCTCCTGACTAACATGAACTCCAGGAGTCACACCGGGGCTGCAAAGTCATGAACAAATCTCCGTCATTTTGCCCTTCATTATAAGCATATGGCTGGTGTAGGGATATACGATCAGCCATCATGATGACGTAGCACACACAACAATGGATGCGCCCACAAACTCCCAATTACTCCAGTGAATGCAGCCAACAACGCATGAAACACTGTAATGATGGTGGAAAATCCCTAAAATGAAACCTTCGGTTGACTTGGCAGAGCAGTCCATATTAATAAGTTGTAACTTGTAAATAATTGGCATCAAACAATTCCAACGACGGCCTTTGAACAGCAATGTGTTGATGTAAACTGCATATCAATTCCAAGACGGGGGAAGGTCGCATTCACAAAACTTGACTTGTCAAAGAGGAATATTAGGAGCTTCATTCTTGCAACAGAGAGAAAGACATAGCATGACCAAAAACTTCTCAAGCATAGAGGGAGAGCAGCAACTATATTTTGCAAAATATATGTACATTATTCATCATGTGACAAATGGGTTGGTGAAGACGATCATATCCTTCCACAACCTTCTATCCATCATGCATTGTATCAATTCTGTTGACTGTTTTCCATGCCATGACACCAAGCTATCTAGTATTTTTCTCTCTTTCTTGTTGTTGATTTCTCTTTCCTTGTATTTTGCCAATTGTAACCAAGTATTCCAACTTTCCTCTTCTCATGATGTGCCTGAAAAATGTTGATTATTTCTTTTTGATATTTCTTAGGAGTTCCATTTTTGTGTTGGCCTCTTTGACAATTTCCTTTTTGGTCTTTTTAGCTGTCCAGGGAACTTTCAACATTCTTCTGAGAAATCCCATCTCTGTGGCTTCTAATCGTCATTTCATTTGTTTGTACATTATTCATCATCATCATCGAGTGCCATCTCCGCAATGAAGATTGGCTACCATGGAGCACTATTCTGCTCTACATTTTATTAATGTTTTATAATTTACTCAATTCATCACTATCTATAATACGACACTAAAGGAGTGCATGGGCATTTACAGCATGCTCGGAAGGCAGAATAGTCAAAGAAGACAGTGGTGTATACGTTATGACCACCAGTAGCATAACAATGGAGGTGATGGCAGTGACCAGGGCATTCATTTGGTTAGAGTCACAAGACTACACTCATGCCTATATACTGAGTGATTTCATTAGCATGATAAAAAAAGTAGAGGTGATGGCAGTGACCAGGGCATTCATTTGGTTAGAGTCACAAGACTACACTCATGCCTGCATACTGAGTGATTTGATAAGCATGATAAAAAAAGTGGAGGCGAGCTGTGTACATGGGCAATAGGTAGTCACTGCAGAAGTAAAAAATAAGTAGGGTCACCTTTGTCTACGTCCCCACAGGACATGCGGGAAAATGGGGAAATGAAATAGTGGACAGGTTGGCTAGATGCGCTTTCGTTAAAGACGGTCAACCAATGGATTGGGCGGACATCATCAATGCCCACCAAGATGTGAGAAGGGAATAGGATTTCGACATCCATGAGTCCACATCACTCTTTCAGATGAAAGAGAGGGAGTTAAGATGGGCACAGCCAGAAATGAGAAACTTAGTGGGCGTGTAAGAAAACTTATCAACCAACACAGAACTGGAGTCGTCAGTCGCTGGACACTGTGGGACTTGCTGAGGAAGGGATCTGAGCACCCATGAACATGTTCGAAGTACAATGATGAAGACTCACAAATAATATAATCCACCATGAACATCAATCAATAAAAGCTCCTAAAGTTTCTTTTGAGATCATTGGCCATGGAGAGGGTCTCTCCATCCATCCTTATTTCTGAACTTTTTGTTCATTTCCTTCCATTCATGGCCATCATCCTTGAGAATAGGCCTTCCCCATTTTATATTACTCTTTGGATCCTATGACAATGTCTATCTTGCTTTGCTGGTATTAAGTTTTTTTTAGTCCTTGCTTGATCAATTTTCTACTCATAATCTGCTGTTAAATATGCCCTTGTTCTGTACTTTCCCATATATTGTCAGCTCTGATCATGCCATACACCTGTTCAGAATTTTCCTCAAGCAATTGTTTATAAGATGGATGGTGAAAGTCACTAGAACCCCTATGTGACATCTAACAGATGTCAAATGTTTGTGTCATTGGGTTATATTATTTAACATTCATGTGTCAGCCATAAAAGAGGATTGTTTTTGTGTTAAATAGCTCTTAGCCTAATTTATATTTTTGTAGCCTCTTATCTTTTTAAGCTGAAAGCTCCTTCAATTTCTACTCTATTTCAATTTCTAAGCTGTTTTTGCCAGGTCTTTTCCAAAATTGGTCTTTATATTCATCATAGCTGTCTTTGCTTCTTGGCTCGATTGGATGTATTTCTATGTATTGTCAGAAATCCATGCTCCTCTTTCCACTATTTTCAGTCAAGCACTTGATCCTGCCAATGTCATTGGAGCTCTACTGTGGTAATCCAACATTTCATCTATGCTCACCTCATCTAGTACGCCAAGCACTGCAAAGTGGTTGCTGAGTTTGAGATTAAATTTTCTACTGATTTTCTCATTTTTCAATTTGAGACTTTGCTACTGACTTTCTCATTTCTCATTTTGAGACTTTTCTATTGATTTTCTCATTTCTCATTTTGAGACTTTTCTACTGAATTTCACATTTTTCAATCTGAGACTATCTATTTTCTGAGGCTTCAGTTTCCTGTGTGGGATTTTCAATTTTAATGTTATCTTTCCAAAGCATAAGTTATGGTCAACATCCATGGTTGGTGTAAACATCCACCTTCTATATGATCTTAGATCCATCAATGATGCTTTGAATTGACTTCTATTACATAATTCTATAGATCCAATCACAAATCCAGGCATTTCCTTCAATGTATTTTAATATATTAATATTAAGAATAAAATATACTAAGATAACTAACAGGTTCCCCTTTAGCTCCAGGTAAACCAGGGAAACCAAGTGACCCTTGAACTCCATCAACACCAATTTCTCCAGAATTTCCGGGTGCGCCAGGTATGCCAATGTCTCCTTTTACACCTGAAAGAGATTAGATGGATGAATCAAAAAGATTTTCAATTTAACTGTTTCTGTATGTTTTGACGCACTGTGTGTCATTGCCGATTTAGGCCACATATATTTAGCTGCATTGTGTGTCACTCTCAATTTGATTACTGTGAACCATCATCAAGCCATATTCTTTACATGTCCTCTATCATCTTGGTATTAATAAAATTTAAATTCTCATTCACTATCTAAAAATGCACATATAACATGTTATGTGTGAGATAAATATAAACATGTAGATTGATATTTAAAACCATGGAAAATGTTGTCTCTGAAATCTCTTCCATTGCATTGATGTTGTTGTTGTTATGGATCCAGTGACCTTTGAGCTGATGCCCTTCAGCCCAATGCCATGTAGTAGTGTCTGAGGGTATTTTTAAGTTCTGCTGTTGTTCCGTACAGAGTATTCCATTTGGAGGGTCTTTGAGGAAGTAGTGTTGTTCTGATGTCAGTGAGCTCTGGACATTCCATTGCATTGATAACAACCTTCAATATTGAAAGAGTTCAAAAGAAACAGAAATTCCCTGAGTACATTCCAAGTAGCCTGTACTCCATAACAATCAACATCAAGAAAAAATTATACATTAGAAACAGAGAAGATGTACAGAGAAATAAAATTACACGAAAAACACATTTAGGCAGTAAGGAACATAAACTTATATTAGATATACACTTGGTTCTAGTTGCTGCTGTTACTATGGATTCAGTAAGCAATAGCTTTACGTCATGTGTCATAATGAGGTCATGGTTCTAATAACCCTTCCCTGTGGAATTATTACACCTCTTTCCTACTCAACATCAGGTCACATATCCTTTGTAAAATGTTGCATTCACCACAGTCCATCAGAAAGAATCTCTGTCTCTAGCCTCCCACAGAACGCTGCATTCACCACAGTCCATCTGAAAGAATCTCTATCTCTAGCCAGATCTCCTACAGAACGCTGCATTCACCACAGCCTGTCTGAAAAAAATCTCTGTCTCTAGCCAGATCTCCCACAGAACAATGCATATTCACCACAGCCCATCTAAAAGAATCTCTGTCTCTAGCCAGATCTCCCACTTCCTCTGTCACCATGTTCAAGGTATCCTTGATGTCTTGAAACCACCTTCTTCTTGGTCTGCCCCTAATGTGTCACCTTGGAAATATGCTTTCCATTATTGTTCTTTCCAATCTGCTGTCTTTTGACAAGGCCATAGAATTTTAATTTTCTCTGTAGAATGATGTTTATAAGACAGTTTTTTTCAATGTTTAAATCTTTTAATAAGTCTTCAATGCTCTTTTTCATTGTTCAAGGTATCTTTAAAGATTTTTCTGTAGCATTTTGTTTTGAATGAATTGATTTTCTTCCTTGCTGTTTGTGAGATTGTCCATGATTCACAACCGCATGTTGCTATCGGGAAAATAAATGTCTTCGGTAATTTTAATTTTACTGCCATGCTGGTATTGTGCCACATGTTTTTCATGGCGTTTAATTTTTGTGTTGTTATTGCTAATCTTTTTTTGATCTCTTTCTGACAGTCTCCATTGATAGTTACTACAGATCCAAGATATTCATAGTTTGTTACAGTTAATTACTACAGAATATGGTCAAAAATATTCTTCGTTCATTACAGTTTCAAATTCTTCCTTTCTGAACAAGAAACTAAAATACCTCAGTTTTGACCTGCTCCATCTTGACATCCCATTTTTACTCACGAAACAAGAAACTCAATTTTTATATATTCTATTTTTAGATCTCCTATCGGCTAAAGAAAAGAATTAATAAAAAAAATAAAACAACATGACTCAGTTTTGACCTGTTCTATTTTTAGATCCATTTTCTGCTTTAAAAAATCTCATTTCCTCATTTTTTATGTTTTATTTATTTCCTTTCTAATAAAAAAACAAGAAGCATTTACCTTGAAGTCCAATAATGACCTGGTCAAATGCAGGCTCTCCTTTTCTTCCTTCCTGACCAAACAATCCATCCATGCCTTGAGAACCCTGTACGGATGTGAAAAATGAGAGCAAAAAAAATATAATTTCTGAACATGCACAACACACATGATATAACTAAATGCTTACATTATGCAAAAAAATTTTGAAAATGTACAGCAAACAAGATATCACTGAACATTTGCATCACACAAGACATCACTGAACATTTACAGCACACAAGACATCACTGAACATTTGCAGCACACAAGACATCACTGAACATTTTAAGCACACAAGACATCACTGAACATTTGCAGCACACAAGACATCACTGAACATTTGCAGCACACAAGACATCACTGAACATATACAACATGCAAGACATCACTGAACATTTGCAGCACACAAGACATCACTGAACATTTGCAGCACACAAGACATCACTGAACATTTGCAGCACACAAGACATCACTGAACATTTGCAGCACACAAGACATCACTGAACATTTACAAGACAACTCAGAACATGTGCAACACACAAGGCATCACTGAACATTTACAGCACACAAGACATCACTGAACATTCACAACATACAAGACATCACTGAACATTTACAGCACACAAGACATCACTGAACATTTACAGCACACAAGACATCACTGAACATTTACAGCACACAAGACATCACTGAACATTTACAGCACACAAGACATCACTGAACATTTACAACATACAAGATATCACTGAACATTTACAGCACACAAGACATCACTGAACATTTACAATATACAAGACATCACTGAACATTTACAGCACACAAGACATCACTGAACATTTACAACATACAAGACATCACTGAACATTTACAGCACACAAGACATCACCGAACATTTACAATATACAAGACATCACTGAACATTTACAATATACAAGACATCACTGAACATTTACAGCACACAAGACATCACTGAACATTTACAGCACACAAGACATCACTGAACATTTACAGCACACAAATTATCACTGAACATTTACAGTATACAAGACATCACTGAACATTTGCAGCACACAAGACATCACTGAACATTTACAGTATACAAGACATCACTGAACATTTACAACATACAAGATATCACTGAACATTTACAGCACACAAGACATCACTGAACATTTACAATATACAAGTCATCACTGAACATTTACAACATACAAGACATCACTGAACATTTACAGCACACAAGACATCACTGAACATTTACAGCACACAAGACATCACTGAACATTTACAGTATACAAGACATCACTGAACATTTGCAGCACACAAGACATCACTGAACATTTACAGCACACAAGACATCACTGAACATTTACAGTATACAAGACATCACTGAACATTTACAGCACACAAGACATCACTGAACATTTACAGCACACAAGACATCACTGAACATTTACAGTATACAAGACATCACTGAACATTTACAGCACACAAGACATCACTGAACATTTACAACACACAAGACATCACTGAACATTTACAACATACAAGACATCACTGAACATTTACAGCACACGAGACATCACTGAACATTTACAGCACACAAGACATCACTGAACATTTACAGCACACAAGACATCACTGAACATTTACAGTATACAAGACATCACTGAACATTTGCAGCACACAAGACATCACTGAACATTTACAGCACACAAGACATCACTGAACATTTACAGTATACAAGACATCACTGAACATTTGCAGCACACAAGACATCACTGAACATTTACAGCACACAAGACATCACTGAACATTTACAGTATACAAGACATCACTGAACATTTGCAGCACACAAGACATCACTGAACATTTACAACACACAAGACATCACTGAACATTTACAACATACAAGACATCACTGAACATTTACAGCACACAAGTTATCACTGAACATTTACAGCACACAAGTTATCACTGAACATTTACAATATACAAGACAACTCAGAACATGTGCAACACACAAGACATCACTGAACATTTACAATATACAAGACATCACTGAACATTTACAATATACAAGACAACTCAGAACATGTGCAACACACAAGACATCACTGAACATTTACAATATACAAGACATCACTGAACATTTACAATATACAAGACATCACTGAACATTTGCAGCACACAAGACATCACTGAACATTTACAGCACACAAGACATCACTGAACATTTACAGTATACAAGACATCACTGAACATTTGCAGCACACAAGACATCACTGAACATTTACAGCACACAAGACATCACTGAACATTTACAGTATACAAGACATCACTGAACATTTGCAGCACACAAGACATCACTGAACATTTAGAACACACAAGACATCACTGAACATTTACAACATACAAGACATCACTGAACATTTACAGCACACAAGACATCACTGAACATTTACAGTATACAAGACATCACTGAACATTTACAACATACAAGATATCACTGAACATTTACAGCACACAAGACATCACTGAACATTTACAATATACAAGACATCACTGAACATTTACAACATACAAGACATCACTGAACATTTACAGCACACAAGACATCACTGAACATTTACAATATACAAGACATCACTGAACATTTACAATATACAAGACATCACTGAACATTTACAGCACACAAGACATCACTGAACATTTACAGCACACAAGACATCACTGAACATTTACAGCACACAAGACATCACTGAACATTTACAGCACACAAGACATCACTGAACATTTACAGCACACAAGACATCACTGAACATTTACAGCACACAAGACATCACTGAACATTTACAGTATACAAGACATCACTGAACATTTACAGCACACAAGACATCACTGAACATTTACAGCACACAAGACATCACTGAACATTTACAGTATACAAGACATCACTGAACATTTACAGCACACAAGACATCACTGAACATTTACAACACACAAGACATCACTGAACATTTACAACATACAAGACATCACTGAACATTTACAACATACAAGACATCACTGAACATTTACAGCACACATGTTATCACTGAACATTTACAGCACACAAGTTATCACTGAACATTTACAGCACACAAGTTATCACTGAACATTTACAACATACAAGACATCACTGAACATGTGCAACACACAAGACATCACTGAACATTTACAGCACACAAGACATCACTGAACATTTACAATATACAAGACATCACTGAACATTTGCAGCACACAAGATATCACTGAATATTTACAGCACACAAGACATCACTGAACATTTACAACATACAAGATATCACTGAACATTTACAGCACACAACATATCACTGAATATTCACAAGACAACTCAGAACATGTGCAACACACAAGTATATTTTCTTCCTCTTTCCTTCTTCATTTGCATTTCATCATCATCGGGAGATATAATTATGCAGTCTTTTGCTCTTCTGTTTCCTCTGTTGCTGTTATGTTTCCTAGTGTTTCTAATATTCTGTCGATCCATCTTTTTCATAGTTAGCCCTTGGGTTTGGTGTTCTTGCAATGTTTATTGAAGGCTCATTGTGTTGTATTATCTTTCTGTCTTGTCAGTGGCCAAACCATTTTATCTGTTGTTTCTTTATATATTCCCTGGCGGGAATTATTCTTAGCTTTTTTATCAATTCTTCATTTCTGATATTATCGCTCAAGCTGTTTTCTGTCATTCATCTCTCTCTCTCTCTGCAATCAAGACTCAATCAGAGTAGGATTTCAGACTTTCTCATGAAGTCAACTGTCTGTTTATGTCATTCATTTAACACATTTCATCTCAGTAGTGGTTAATTTTCTTATTGTTTTTGAGTCTAGAGTCCAGTTCTAGCATTGGTAGCACAAAGTTAGGATGAAGACTGTGTTGTAAAAATATGCTCACTAACCATACATTTCCCATACATTATCAAACTATAGAGGAAACCTTTACTTTTGTAATGCGTGTATAATCTAGAAAAAGTCTGTATGTGGTTGTTTGGAATAACAAAACAACAACTACCCTTTAAGCAAATAATAACAATGTATGGTTATGTTTTGTTGTTAAAAGTATGAGAAGAACTCTTAGAATATAAGGACAGAGAGAAGAGCAATCATGTCCCCATTTTTCAACATTTTAATATACCAGAGAACTAATTACTAAAGATCATTATTCCAGAAAAATGGTTAATAAAGAGCATATTTCCAGAGAACTAGTTAATAAAGAACATAACTTCAGAGAACTATTTAATAAAAACATAATTCCAGAGAACTATTTAATAAAGAACATAACTTCAGAGAACTAGTTAATAATGAACATAATTCCAGAGAACTAGTTAATAATGAACATAATTCCAGAGAACTAGTTAATAAAGAACATAACTTCAGAGAACTATTTAATAAAAAACATAATTCCAGAGAACTAGTTAATAAAAACATAATTCCAGAGAACTAGTTAATAATGAACATAATTCCAGAGAACTAGTTAATAAAGAACATAACTTCAGAGAACTAGTTAATAATGAACATAATTCCAGAGAACTAGTTAATAATGAACATAACTCCAGAGAACTAGTTAATAATTAACATAATTCCAGAGAACTAGTTAATAAAGAACATAACTTCAGAGAACTAGTTAATAAAGAACATAACTTCAGAGAACTATTTAATAAAAAACATAATTCCAGAGAACTAGTTAATAAAGAACACAACTCCAGAGAATTATTTAATAAATAACAGCATTAAATTAAAAAATGGGGAAATTAAATACTTTGGTCACATTTAACAACATGAAGACCTAGAAAAAGATCATTATTATGGAGTGCACAGCACCAGGTAGATAAGAGAAAGATCAAGAGAAAGGTCAGTATAAGATATCACAAACAAGCTGGAACTGACTGCAGAGAATGCTGGACAACTTGCACAAGACAAATAAATCTTCAGAGTATCAGCTTTTAGGCTAAGTTCCAACAGAGATAAGCTAGATTATGACGATTAACAATATTATATGAGTGGCAAATGTGATTTTAAATATTGCAATATCAAAGATACAGAGGGGATGAGTGGACTAGAGGTGAGATGTCAACCTCTAGACAAGAAGGGCTCAAGTTCGGTTTCCACCAAAGGCAATGGAATTTTTTTTTTTTTTTATAATAAATAAAATCCATGGTTTCTTCATGGCTATACCCTGGTCTCTGGGTAGTGAGATCTGATGTCTATCCCTCTCTGGGTAGTAAGATCTGATGTCTAGCCCTCTCTAGGTAGTGAGATCTGATGTCTAGCCCTCTCTGGATAGTGAGATCCGATGTCTATTTCTTTCTAGGTAGTGAGATCTGATGTCTAGCCCTCTCTGGGTAGTGAGATCTGATAACTAGCCCTCTCTAGGTAGTGAGATCTGATGTCTAGCTCTCTCATGAAATGCAAAGATAAACAGGATGTCCTGTATGCATTCATTGCATGTTAAAGAGCCCCTTTGCATTTAGAAATTGAACAGAGTAGGCTAAAAATGGACAGTGCTCAGCCAAAATTTATGGAAAAGAAATCTCCCCAAAATGTTAAAACTCTCAACCATAAAAATATGAGAGTACTTCTGCAGTTGGAGAATATCTGCCTGAATGGCGGGGGTCACCTGAGCACACAGCTGCCAGTGTGAAAAATAGAAAAAAAGTAATATTTTTGCAAAATTAAGCACCTCAGGATTTTGATAGATATATAAGGCTTGCCAAAATAACACAGGGCTAAAACTAAGAATACCTAAAAATGTTACATCTTCTCAATATTTCTATATGGTGCAGAAACATGGACATTAGACAAGAAAACAGAACAGAGAATTGAAGCCTTTGAAATGTGGATATATAGAAGAATAGGTAGAATTGGATGGAATGAAAAGAAAACAAACGAAGTCTTAAAACAACTAAAAATGAAAAGAGAACTATTAAGCACAATTCAAACAAGACAAATGTGATTTTTGGGCCATGTTAAAAGACACAACAGCCTACTAAAAGTAATCCTGGAGGGGAAAATACAAGGTAAAAGAGGCTGAGGCAGACTGAGACTAACATGGACGAGCCACACCAAAAGATGGAAAAGTCAGCCTTTGACAACCTGCACCATCAAAGTAAGAGACAGAGCAGAATGGCGCTCCATGGTAGCCAACCTTCGTTGCAGAGATGGCACTCGATGATGATGATAAAGCTTGCAAAAAAAAAAAAAAACAGCATCAAAAATACAGGGAACATTACAAAGAAGAAGAGGGGAAAAAATATTTCCATAATCATGTAAGAAAGTTATTGAATGTGTGAATAAACAAGGTAATGTCTGTGTGAAGAAGAGATAGAGGTGAGATTCCAACTTACAGCAATACCCGTCATGCCAGGAAAACCTTGAGCCCCATCTTTCCCTGGCTCACCCTTTTCTCCAGTTCGACCTATATCACCCTGACTGCCGTGTATTCCAGGAAGTCCATCCACACCTGGTTGTCCTTTTTCTCCCTTTATACCAGTTATGCAGAAATCACAAGGTCCTCCCCAATCACCTATTTCACAGATAATTAGATCACACATTTTAGTACATGCCAATGATTAAAGAAGCAGTGATTCTGCAATATGTGCCATTTTGGCATGCAAGGTTTCTGTTTTTGAGATTGTGGTTCTCCCCTATGTGCCATCTTCAGCTCAAAAGAACAGACAGACAGATTAGATGGATGGATGGATGGATGGATGGATGGATGGATGGATGGATCTGTTAATAAAATATTTCATGAAATGGTAGACAGGCTAACAGGAACAGGTGGACAGACAAACAAACAGGCAGACAAACAAACAGATTGAACGACAGTTAGAGACAAGATGTGCTTACAGACAAGAAGATAAACAGACAGACTGAAAGACAATCAAAGACACAGACATACTGAAAGACAGTCAGTGACACAGACAGACAGACATGCTGGCAGATAATCAAACAGACAGACTGAAAGACAGTCAAAGACATAGACAATATAATATTGAATAAATAAGTTTTACCTCAATTTACTTTGACATACAGCAATGACTGAGTTTTTTATTGACTTTTTCACTTTTTTTTTTTACTTTTTTCAGATAAATGTTCTGTTGCTAATTTATACAATACAATTATGTTCTCTTTAAATGTGTTGTTAAGCTTAAAGAGCTCTAATTTCTCAGAATTACGTCATCTGAAACAGTAAAATATTTTATTTGTAAAATATGATTTTCTACCATTTAGAAACACTTCTTCAATGATTATGACTTATTCAAACAAGAATTGCAGAATCTCTTAAGAAGCCCCCTGTCTATTTAAGGTAAGGGCGGGAAACCTCTGGTCTCCACACTCTAAATGGCCTGCAAAGTCATTTAGTCTAGCCCTCCAAAGCAATTGTTAGTGGGTTTTTTTTAATTATTAATTTTTTTTTCACCAGATTTCACCTCTGATGAAGTCCCTGGAGACTAAGAACTGAATTTTGCATGTTAATCCATTTTTTCTTGGCAGCCATGAGCATAGGGGTCCCTTGCCACACAGGCAGATAGCTCCATCTTTGGAGGTACTCATATTTTTACCGTCTATGAGTATTTGACATTTCAAGTCAGGTCTCGCTGTTGAAACCAGGGGTGGTTGCCACAGAGAGAAATCACAGATAAAAATCCCAACTGGTGCAGCTGGAGTTTTAACTTACAACCTCTCTGACTCGAGACTGGCATCTTACCTCAAGACCAACTAGTCCCCGTTAGTGAGATTTGAAATTCAATAAATATTTTTTTTAACCCCCAACCCCCTCCACTTCCATTTTTTTCATATAAGTTCTCTCGTAGGAATAGTCTATTTTGGTCTTTTCATTTCCAGCCATTTGTGTTGACTTATTCTTAGTTCTCGGCTATTCCTTGCAAGAAAACAAGTAGATGTTGTGAAAGTGTTAACACACTGTGATGATCAAAGCAACAATGGACAACCTACTGCTGTGAGCAGTTCTTTTCAAAACTCACCATTGCAAAGAGTCAATACTGCTCCAGAATGACCAATGCAAACCTGGAACATCAGTTGCACAGCGAACATTGCACAACTCACCAAAGAGAAGAAATCCCAACCATCACATTCTAACAATATTTATTTGTCCTTTCGGCCTGAAAATGGCATATAGGGCAGACATTCTAGACTCTTGTGTCCGAAGATCTTTGTTATCAAGTGCCAGACCTTGCACAGGACCCAAATTTTAGCCTGCCACATGGACTGTTCTGAGTGTCACTCAATCTTGGTGAGGGAGTTGATGCCTGCTATTGTTGCCTCTCACTTCAATGTTCTTTTTTTTGTGTTTTCTAGATCAGCCTCTTTTTCTTTTACGCTCTGGTTCCCATTTGAGGGCCTGCTTTGGAGTTCTCTTGTTGTCTCTTCTCATCACATGGTCAACATATGACCACCTTCTTCTCTTGTCTCTTCTCATCACATGGTCAACATATGACCACCTTCTTCTCTTGTCTCTTCTCATCACATGACCAACATATGACCACCTCCTTCTCTTGTTGTCTCTTCTCATCACATGGTCAACATATAACCACCTTCTTCTCTTGTCTCTTCTCATCACATGGTCAACATATGACCACCTTCTTCTCTTGTCTCTTCTCATCACATGGTCAACATATGACCACCTTCTTCTCTTGTCTCTTCTCATCACATGGTCAACATATGACCACCTTCTTCTCTTGATTACAGATGAAATATTGGATGCTTTCTCATTTCTCTTATTTCTTCACTAGTCTTGAACTAATTCCATGGTATACAAAGTATTTTCCTGAGGCATTTGTTTTCAAAAGCATCCAGTTTTTTTTTCTATTTCTTAAGCTGTTTTTCAGCTGACACATAAGTAAAGGTGAATAATACATTTGATTTTTGAAAATCCTGTTTTTTTTTTTTCATGCGTAGTCATTTTTTTTGCAATTGTCAGCTTTTACCTCTGGCAAAGTAACCTAGAGACTAGGAATTGAATTTTGCGTGTTAATCTGTTTTTCTCTGGTAGCCGTGTGCTACAGGGGCCCTCCGCCATACAGGCACAAAACTCAGTTCTGAAATACTTATATTTTTTTTTTATGAGTAACTGACGTTTCAAGCTGGGCCTTGCTGCTCAGACAGGGATGGTTGCCTCAGAGAGAATAACAAATAGAAATCTCAACTAGTACAGCCAGGATTTAAACTCCAAACCGCTCTGTCTTGAGACTGGCATCTTGCCTCGAGACCAACCAGTCCTTGCTTAGTAATCTTGATTTCCATATTTTAATCAAGGTTTTTGAAAGTCATTGCTGCCTTTGCTATTCTGATTCTAATTTCTTTCTGTGTGTCTCCTTCTTGATCAATGCAGCTTTCAAAATATACAAAACAATCTACTTCTTCCACTGCTTTTATTTCAAGCTATATATTTTCTTCTGGATGAATAAGATTTTTCATTACTTTTGCCTTTTCTTGGTGATCTCAAGTCCAATTTTCCTAACCATGTTGGCAGGGATTTAGCCACACACTAGGAGTGAGTTCATTAAATGTTTGCCTAAATATTACATGCTAATTTTTAAAGTTGATGTTTATGACCCACAAATGATGTTATAAATATGTTATAGATATGATGTTATACTGATGTTATAATGATGATATAAATATCTAAATGACCTCTTGGCAGAAAAAAGGTATCCCCGCCGCTATTTTCCCTATCCTAGATATATGGGGTAGAGACAGACCAAGACTAAAGTGGACTGATGACATCAAGAGATGGACAGGTAAACCTATGACAATGGTTATGGTTATGTGTAGTCGAAGGCCCCAGTATCACTCCAAATGAATTAAAATGCATAATTGCTCAAAAGCCTATGCCTGTGGAATCACCTGAATTAAAACTCATCTTATTGAACGTTCCAAACAAAGAAAGGCAGTTGGAGTCCCCATCAAAGCAGCCACAGCACATGCCAAAAGGCATAAGACCAAGCTGCACCAAAAGTGAGAGCAGCTGAACTGTCCTTCATCATATATCATCATTCATCATGAGCAATCAGAATATTGAAACATGATCCAGTTGAAAACACAGCTCACAGTGTGCACAGAGCACTAAAATCAGTAGCTCTGGCAGCAAGCCGGACTTGGAATATGAGGAGACTGCAAAAAGGAACACTTTTCAGACAGATCCTCAATGGTTCCTGCCACTGATCCATCACATTGATTGGAATTCCACATATGACAATATACACCATTAAGACAAGAGACAGGGTAGAATGGGGCTCTATGGTAGCCAAGCTTTGATGTGGAGATGACACCCAGCCAAGCTTCGATGTGGAGATGGCACCCAGCCAAGTTTTGATGTGGAGATGGCACCCAGCCAAGCTTTGATGTGGAGATGGCACCCAGCCAAGCTTTGATATGGAGATGGCACCCAGCCAAGCTTTGATGTGGAGATGGCACCCAGCCAAGCTTCGATGTGGAGATGGCACCCAGCCAAGTTTTGATGTGGAGATGGCACCCAGCCAAGCTTCAATGTGGAGATGGCACCCAGCCAAGCTTTGATGTGGAGATGGCACCCAGCCAAGCTTCGATGTGGAGATGGCACCCAGCCAAGCTTCGATGTGGAGATGGCACCCAGCCAAGCTTCGATGTGGAGATGGCACCCAAAGGATGAATGAACCCTTTATTTAAGAGTATCAGTTGCACCTTACAGTTTTTATTCCAAGGTAGTGATTGTGGACCATGCTTTTTTCTTTGAGTTTGATTTCAGAAGACAGTCTTGTATGATGTATTTTGCTGTCATGTCTGCTAAAGCACAGCAGCACAGACTGCTGGTACTTATCCTGAGTTTGGACTAGATGTGATTTCTCATTCTGTGTGGGTTTATTTTCCATTCATTGTCATCTCCACATCGAAGATTGGCTACCATGGAGTGCCATTTTACTCTGTCTTTTGTCTTGATGGTGCACATTGTCATAATTGTGCACATTGTCATGGGTTTACCTGACCACCTTTTGATGTTATCAGTCCACTGTAGTCTTGGTCTGCCTCTGCCTCATCTACCTTCCCCTCCAAGATGACTTTTAGAAGGGTATTATGTCTCTTCATATGTCCAAACAATTTCACTTGTCTTTTTGCAGTTGTTTTAAATAGTTCTTTTTTTCATTTTCAATTGATTCAGAACTTCCTTGTTTTGTCTTCTTTTCCTACGACCCAATTCTTCTCATTTTTCTATAGATCCACATTTCAAACGCTGCAATTTTCTGCTTCTGTTTTCTTGTTTGATGTCCATATTTTTGCACTTTATAGGAATAGTGAATAAATATAGCATTTTATTTGCTTTGATGTGAGTATATTTTTCATGTTGTTAAAATTGATTCTTTGCCAATTCTAATCTGTTGTTTATTTCTGTCTTAAATTGTCCATCATTTGTTATAATATGTCTAAGATAGCTATATTCTTGAACATCTTTCTAGGTTCTTTCTATCTATTTAAATATCTTTTCTCTGCTAATAATCTTAGTTTTAGTCTTTTTAATATTTACTGGGTTTATTTCTATCTATCTATTGACCATTCCAGCCATGGCAAGCCCATAGGGCATAGACTCAGATACTCTTTCTCTTTTTCTAAATGTTCTTTTAGCAGTCTCAATCTTTGTAAAGATCTTTTATCAAATCTTGTCATTTGTCTCTGTTCTGTGCAAGCATCTCAATCTCATTGAGGGAGCTGATTCCTGCTGCCTTTGCCTCTCTGATCAATGTTCATATTTACTCAAATAGGTTCAATCAATGGGTTTATTTACTAGCTGATAATAACTGGTCAATGAAAGATGGAGTTAAATGAAGAATGTGGTTTGTAATGCACACCTCCAGGAGGTTCTTTACCTTAGCTCTGTCTTCTCAACTTGGCTCTAACTAGCCCATGAAGTCTAGTTCTTTGTCTATCTCAGCAAGAGCCTAACTTTTGACCTATCTCAGAATTATTGTTGTTTGTTTGTTTGTTTATGTTTACCAGCTTTATATCTATAACGAAGCTGAATTTTGTGTGAATATAACTTTTTCCTATTATTTCATACCAGCAGTTGTGTGCACTGGTGTCCCTCACTATACAGGCAGTTATTCTCCGACTTCAGATGTACTCTCATTTTTATTGTCAGCATTTTAATGTTTTGGGTAGATTTTCCTATTAATTTGTTGATAATCTACTTTTCGTTGAAAGGTTTGTGCCACAGAAGATTGCAGGACTTCATGGCACATGCCAACTGATATTCTAAAATCCTGTACAATCTCTGTAACATTAAAACTTTGACCAGACCATATAATTCCTTGCACATGTGCCACAGTATCATCAATGTTGGAGATACTTTTGACAAGGGTCATCATCAAAAGATCGGCACTTGTTTTTCAAACAGGAATACCACTCAGATATCTTATATCAACTTAGGTAGGACTCTACACAAACTGCATCATTTTCAGAACTTCAGAACCAATATTTTTCTAAATAGAAGCAGAAATTAATGCACACACATTGCTGGATATAATTTCATCTTTAAGACAGACTAATACTATAGATACATGTTCACATATGGACTTTCATACTAAGTATGCACAGAGATAGTGTCTCCAGGTTTGACATGTACATTAAAAAATGCCACTTTGCTACATATTACAGTTTCTCATTTAAAAAAATAAAAATTAGTTTTGTTACTTTTTTGAACAGCCTTCATACAATATATGTCTTCTTTTTTCTCTTTGTATTATATGTCCATCATGTTACAAAAATTTAATAGATTACAGTTATTTTGAAAAATATTAATTAAATTCTTGGTGCAGCATTACATACACTTCATCAGGCAGGACTTAACTCTTATAGTAAAGATTATTACATAAGTAGTTAATAATGGCACTCTACAATACAGTCTTCATTCCAACATTGTGCTACCAATACCCTATACCTGTAGGCCTACCCTAGATGCAAGAACAATAAGAAAAAATAACTACTACCAAGATAAAAAGTGTTAAATAATGACAGGAAACAGACTGAGAGATAAAATCAGAAATGAAGAACAGAAAAAAGTTAGGAACAATCTCCACCATAGAATACATAAAGAAACAACAGATAAAATAGTTTGGCCACATGATAAGATGGATCAAAAGACAACACAATGAGCCTCTAATAAAAGTTGCAAGAACACCAGACACAAGGGCGGATCACAAATAAGATGGATTAGTGGAATAATTAGAAACACTAGAAAACATAACAGCAGCAGAGACTAACAGAAGAATAAATACTGCAAATTATATCTCCCCTCCAGCAATATGTGGACATAGGTTTTCACAGATGGATCTGCAACTGTAGCCTTAAAGATGAGAGACGGTGGTATCTATATAACCTACTCATATGGAAAGGCAAAAACATTACACTCTTCTAGCTGGAGAAAGGATCACAAATGTTATAGTAGAAGCAATTGCCGTCCACACAGCTAAACAAACTCTCAACACACAAGATGTCCTAAGTCCAACAATTGTCATTCTCACAGATGCAAAGTCAGTCAGACAAGCAATATCAAGCACAACATATTAACCAACAAATAAAGAACAACATATGTTTGCTTTCAGAAAAGACAGAACAAGTTCTGCAGTGGATACCAGCACAAGGTGGCATCCCTGGAAATGGGAAAACAGATGAATGCACAAAAGCAAGCAAAAGCCTTCAACAGTCCAACCAAACCCCAAAGCTGCAAAGAAATAAAAAATAAACAATCCTGAAGCAAGCTAGGAAAATAGAATGGAGAGAGTTACATAGAAAATATGAGCCAAAATATGACAGTTTAAACAAACTCAGCAGACATAAGCAGACTAAGGTATTCAGACTCAGAACAGGTCCTTGTCGCCTCAGAGCACATCTACACAAGATAGGACTCAGTGACATTGCAACATGTGACTACGGAGCAGCTAAACAACCTCCAGAGTATACACTACTGGAATACAACACTCTAAACACCCTAAGAACACAAATATGGCCCACTGAAACAACCCTACATGACAAGTTATGGGGAACCGATGATGACCTTAAATGCACTGTCTTGTTTGTGACACAGGCTGGTCTAAATGTCTAAATATCTAAATGTCAAAATATCTAAATGTCTAAATTTCTAAATGTCTAAATGTCTAAATATCTAAATGTCTAAATATCTAAATGTCTAAATATCTAAATATCTAATTGTCTAAATATCTAAATGTCTAAATATCTAATTGTCTAAATATCTAAATGTCTAAATGTCTAAATATCTAAATGTCTAAATATCTAAATGTCTAAATATCTAAATGTCTAAATATCTAAATATCTAAATGTCTAATTGTCTAAATATCTAAATGTCTAAATATCTAAATAACGTAGACCTGATACAGAATGTGTAAATTAGCAGTAGATAGTAGTGATAGTTTTTTCGGCCCTAAAACAACAACAAAAATAGGATTCTGGAATGTGCGAACAATGGCCGCTCCGACGAAACATGCACAGGTCGCGAGCGAGATGGACAGATACGATCTAGATATTTTAGGATTAAGCGAAATGCGCTGGCCTGGAACAGGTAGGAGATCTATTGATAATAAAATAGTAGTTTTTTCTGGAAGGGAAGATGGAAAACACCGTGAAGGAGTAGGCATAATGATGACAGACAAAGCTGCAAGAAGTTTATTAGAATGGGAACCGGTAAATAGCCGTCTGATACGAACACGATACAAAACAAAACATGGAAGACTTTCAATTATTCAATGTTATGCGCCTACTAACGAAGCTGATGATGAAGTTAAGGATGATTTTTATAACCAACTGCAACAACTTATAAACAAAATACCAAAACACGATCTTTTAATTGTAATGGGAGACTTCAACGCCAAAGTAGGACAAGATAACGCAGGAGTGGAACATGTGATGGGGAGAGAAGGCTGTAATACAACAAGTCAGAATGGAGAAAGATTAATAGAATTATGTTTAATAGAAAATTTAGTTATAGGTGGGACATTATTTCCACATAAAAATATCCACAAAACAACATGGATATCTCCTGATGATAGAACATCAAATCAAATTGACCACCTATGTATTAAACAACAATTCAGATCATCATTAATAGATGTAAGAGCATACAGAGGTGCTGATGTTAATAGTGACCACAACCTGTGCATTGGGAAAATAAGATTAAAATTTAGAAACCAACAGAAGAGGTCAATTACACATAAAATTGATAGTCATAAACTGAAAGATGAAGCAATAAAGGAAAAGTTTAACATAGAGCTAAGTAATTGTTATTCAGCACTTGGTGAAATAGACTTAGATATCAATGAAATGTGGGACTCACAGAGCAAAATACTAATGACAGCAGCAGAAGCAAGTGCTGGACTGAAGAAAATGGAAAAACGAGCTTGGATCTCAGACACCACATGGAAATACATCAAAGAAAGAAGAGAAGCGAAGAGAGCCATGACTAATGTAAAGACAGATCTTGGAAAGGTTCTGGCAAAAGCAACATACAAAGAATTAGACAACAAAGTGAAAAGTTCGGCAAGAAGAGATACAAGAGCTTATATAGACAACTTGGCAGAGAAAGCAGAGACAGCTGCAATTACAGGAGACAGCAGAACTCTTTATACTGTACAAAAGATGCTGACAAACACCTATACATCCAGTGGAACACCAATTCTAGACAAATCTGGATTAATGCTAACAACAAGCGCAGACATAAAAGCCCGTTGGGCGGAACACTTCAAAGAAATTCTTAACCGTCCATTACCTCACAGTTTAATAGATTTTGAAGCTGAAACACCAGCAGCAGAATTAGATGTAAATTTAGATGACTTCACCTTGAGTGAAATAGAAACCACCTTAAAGCTAATGACCAATAACAAGGCTGCTGGAGAGGATAAGTTAACAGCTGAGATCCTCAAGGCAATTGATAGCCATAATTTAATACATCTCCAAAAAATGTTCAACATCATTTGGAAAACAGAGAAGACGCCTCATAAATGGAAAAAAGGAATCATTGTTAAGATCCCAAAAAAGGGCAATCTTAGAGATTGTAACAATTGGAGAGGCGTGACACTTTTGTCAGTTGCCTCAAAATTATTCTGTAAAATCATCCTAAATAGAATAAAGGATTCAATAGATACAGTAATGCGTGAAGAACAGGCTGGGTTTAGAAAAGGGAGAAGCTGTCTTGACCACATTTTCACTCTACGACTTATATTGGAGGAACACATTGAAAAGCAAAAACCTTTTGTACTTAACTTCATCGACTTCAAAAAAGCATTTGATAGTATTCATAGAGATTCTTTGTGGAAAATTCTGAAGCAATATGGCTTACCATCAAAAATCATAAATATTATCAAAGACATGTACGATGGCTACACATGTGCAGTTCGAACAGAGGAAGAACTGAGCGAATGTTTCCCAATAGAAACTGGGGTTAAACAAGGATGTATTTTATCGCCCTTGTTATTTGGAATTGTTATGGACTTCATAATGAAGAAATGCTGCACTGGTAATAAAGGCATCGAATGGATACAAGGAGACCATTTGGAGGACCTGGACTTTGCTGATGACATAGTTCTCATCAGCAATCAGATAAAAACGATGCAGGAAAACACAAATGAACTATCATCAATAGCCAGCAAAATTGGGCTTGAGGTCAATCATGAAAAGACTAAAGTCATGAAAAGTTTAATTCCAACAAGTGACAAAATATACATGGAAAACAAACCAGTAGAAGAGATCGATCGCTTCATCTATCTTGGAAGTCACATTGATCGAGAAGGGGATACGAGCAAAGAAATTAGAATCAGACTGGCTAAAGCAGCAATGTCTTTCAGAAGCCTTGAAAAGTTGTGGAAATCAAAACTCATTAGCACAAACACAAAACTTAGGCTATTCAAATCAAATGTACTATCAACCCTTACGTATGCGTGTGAAAGCTGGAAAACAACAAGAGATATAGAAACAAAGTTGAACGCATTCGAAAATAAATGTCTAAGGAAAATACTTGGTATAGAATGGAACGAATTCAAAACAAACGAGGAAATTAGAGAAATCGCCAATCAACCACTAATATCTTCAGTAATAAAGAAAAGACGATGGTCATACGTTGGACATGTGATGAGAAGAGATAATAATCGAATAGCAAAGCAAGCCCTCATATGGGAAACAACAGGTAAAAGAAAAAGAGGAAGACCCAGGGAGACACTGAGAAGAACATTGATGAGAGAGGCAAGAGCAGCAGGAATCGGCTCCCTCAATGAGATAGAACTGCTTGCACAGAACAGAGACAGATGGCGAGATTTGATAAAATATCTTTAAAAGAAAACTGCTAGAACAAAAATTCATATAGGAGAAGGTGTATCTTGGTCTACGCCCTATGGGCCGGTTACGGCTCGAAAGGTCAATAGATAGATAGATAGAAATATCTAAATATCTAAATGTTTCAATATCTAAATGTCTAAATATCTAAATGTCTAAATATCTAAATGTTTCAATATCTAAATGTCTAAATATCTAAATGTCTAAATATCTAAATGTCTAAATATCTAATTGTCTAAATATCTAAATGTCTAAATATCTAAATGTCTAAATATCTAAATGTCTAAATATCTAAATGTCTAAATATCTAAATGTCTAAATATCTAAATGCATAGCAACAGTTTATAGCTGAAGAAGAATACCTCTCCTCGATGCTGAAAGGCAAATGAGGAAGGAAAGAAGAAGAAATTAATAAGTGACTGGACTACCTTTTGGTCCTTGTCTACCATCACGCCCTGCCTGTCCAGGCAAACCAGCATAGCCTTTTGCCCCTTTATCACCTTTCTCTCCATGAAAACCTGGTGAACCTTTTGTTGAATTGCCAGAGATTCCAGGTACACCTGGAGAACCAGGTTCACCTTTCATGCCAGGTACACCATCCATACCATCACGACCAGGTAAACCTGGTTCACCTTGAATTGAAACACCTGGTTCACCCTTTTCACCTGTTTCACCTATTGGCCCTTGTGTTCCAGGTACTCCGTCAAATCCATCAACTCCAGGATCTCCTGAAAAAAATGTTTTAAAGTTTACAGCCATTTCAGCATGAGTTCATGTGTCATTTTTTTGTAATTGTTTTATTAATTTTAAAAATATTTTTAATAGGAATAAAATATGAACAAAATAGGAGAGGCAAAAATAGCAGGCATCAGCTCTCTCACAGAGACTGAGCAACTCATCCAGAACAGAGCATGTGGTGAGACACAGTGCAGGTCTTGTGCAAGGTCTGACAGTTGAAAGATCTTCAGAAACAACGAGTCTAGAATTTCTCCCCTATGTGCTGTCTTCAGCTCAAAGGGACAAATGATGGACAGACAGATTAGAAAACTAGGGATCATCATCATCAAGTACTGGGCCCGCTGGCATAGGTGATCATGTCTCTCCACAACTTTCGATCTCGACAGTTATTTATCATTTCTGTTGGTGATCATCTGCCAAGCCATTCCCTTAAGCTGTCTGGTATTTTTTCTCTTTGCTTCCCTCCATCTCTTCATCCTTAATTTTCCTAGTTGTTACAATATATTCCAGTTGTTCCCTTTTCATTGCATGGCCAAAAAATGATTATTGTTTCTCCCTAATATTGGAAATTAGCTCTCTTTTTGCTTTGGCCTCTTTCAGAACGTTTTCATTACTCTTCTTAGCTGGCCATGTTATTCTCAACATTCTTCTGTCTTCTTCTTCTTTTCTCTTTTCACTGATACCTAAAAGGTGTCGTGGTTTATATCATTTGTCGTTCTTGAGCTATTTGAACTGTCTGAATTAGTGATTTTCCTTTGTTGTTACATGTCTCTGTCACTGCATCTATCCATCTTCTTCTGGGTCTTCCTCTTGGTCTTTTTCCATGCATTCTTGAGAAGAATGCCCTTGATGGTGATTGATGAGGATTCATTCTGACCAGGTGGTCAAACCATTTAAGTTGTTGTTCTTCTATATATTCTTGGCAGGGTTTTGTTCCTACCATTTTTCTTATGGTTTCATTTGGTATTCTATCTCTTCTTGTGTTGTTTGTTACTTTTCTCAAGCATCGCATCTCACATGTATTGATCTTTCTTAATTGTGATTTAGAAAGGGTCCAAGTTTGACTTTCATATCACAAAGTTGGTATGAAAATGCTATTTATCATTTGTTGTTCAGCTGGCATATAAATGTTTGGATGTCTTAGCAATGGTGAAAGCTGGTATGTGACAGCATTTGCTTTTTGTATTCTCATGTCAATTTCTCTGTCTAGTTTTCCATCTTCTGTGAACATTGTGCCCAAATACTTGAATTCCTCTACTTGTTTTATTTCTTTATCTTTGATCTTAATGTTTAATGGGTGTCTTAATTTGCTTATTTTCATAGCCTCGACACAATATGTTAATGGTAACATATATAATATATGTTATATGTGTATAATAAAACATAATATGCATATATATGTACATGATAGCATATGTTATATGATAACATTCTTCTGTAAAACCACATTTCTACAGCCTGCAGTGATTTTCATGCCCATTATCCTATTGTCCATGATTGACATCCATATATTAAGACTGGCTCTACATAACATTTAAGAACTCTTTTTCTTGTTTCTATTGTCAAAAATGGATTGGACAGTAGCTACCTAATTTTTTGGAAAGCTGCTTTTTATTTTCTACTTCTACCTTTCAGCTCCTTGTGGAGCATAGGTCTTCAACAAGCACTTTCAGCTCCCTGTGGTGCATAGGTCTTCAACAAGCACTTTCAGCTCCCTGTGGAGCATAGGTCTTCAACAAACACTTTTAGCTCCCTGTAGAGCATAGGTCTTCAACAAGCACTTTCAGCTCCCTGTGGAGCATAGGTCTTCAACAAGCACTTTCAGCTCCCTGTGGTGCATAGGTCTTCAACAAACACTGTTAGCCCCCTGTGGAGCATAGGTCTTCAACAAGCACTTTCAGCTCCCTGTGGAGCATAGGTCTTCAACAAGCACTTTCAGCTTCCTGTGGAGCATAGGTCTTCAACAAACACTTTCAGCTCCCTGTGGAGCATAGGTCTTCAACAAGCACTTTTAGCTCCCTGTGGTGCATAGGTCTTCAACAAACACTTTCAGCTCCCTGTGAAGCAAAGGTCTTCAACAAGCACTTTTAGCTCCCTGTGGAGCATTGATCTTAAACAAACACTTTCAGCTCCCTGTGGAGCATAAGTCTTCAGCAAATAGTTTCTCTGTGGAGCATAGGTCTTCAACAAACACATTCAGCTCCCTGTGGAGCATAGATCTTCAACAAACACTTTCCAAGCCGTTCTGTTTCTTGCCATTCTTTCAAGATCATTGCATGTCTTTCCCATCATCTTCATCTCTAATTTCCATCTGTCTTCTCCAAGAATATATTGGTCTTCCTCTTTGTCTTTTTCCCTGGGGATTCTAAAAAAGGGCTGTTGTGTAATACTCTCAGTTGGCTTCAACAGTGTGTGTCCTATCCAGCACCATCATCTTCGCTGTACCTCTTTATCCACTGGTATTTGACTAGTACAATTCCATAATTCTATGTTAGTGATTTTGTCCTGCCATTTCCATCCTTTTATTCTACTTAAGCATCCATTAATGAAGGTCTGTATCTTCACTATTGTCATTTTTGTTGTTCTCCATGTTTCACGGCCATATAATAAGACTGACTTAACTGGGTTGAAAATTTGTATATTTGTATTTAACCTAATTTCTTTGGACTTCCATATGTTTCTCAGTGTAATAAATGCTCCACTTGCTTTTGATATTATTTTGGTATCATTCATTGTTCCTACTTCTTTTTCTATATTACTGCCAAGATGTATGTAAGATTGTACATCTAGTAGAGGTATTTCCCCTATTATTATTTGGTCATTGCCAACTACATTAATTTTCATAATTTTTGTCTTATCTCTATTTTTTTGTTCTGTCTGAGTGGTTGTGATCTTTCATCAAGTATGCTCATTTTATCTTGGATCTGTTGATGGTTCTGTGATAGGAGGACTATGTCATCAGCAAAGTCTAGATCATCAAGTTGCTTGGTCAGTGACCACTGGATTCTATTTCTGTTGTTTTGAGTTATTTTCATAATCCAATCTATGGCCAGGGAGCCGCGATAGCTCAGTGGTTAGTGAACTGGACTACAACGGACAAGGGGTAGGGTTCAATCCCAACCGACGGCTTCCGGGTTCACCCAGCCTTAAATGGGTACCGGATTTTTTCTGGGAAAGTAAAGCAGCACGGGCGTAATACCGACCACATTACCCCAAAAATCATGTGCTGAAGGTCTGTAAAATATAGGGTCACTAACACCATATTTCCCTATACGCCACTTGGTGTGAAGGGGGTACTTTACTTTTTTTTTTATTTTAATCTATGGCCAGTAGAAAGAGAAATGGAGACAGAAGGCATCCCTGCCTTACTCCTGTTCTTATTTCAAATGCTTCTGTAAACTGTCCTTCATGCATCACACTACATTTCGTTCCTTCATACATTGTTTTTATCAGGTTAATAAACTTTATGGGGATTCCATAATAACTCCGCAACTTTCAAAGCATTCCTGTCTAAGCTATCAAATGCTTTTTCATAATCTATGAATCCAATATAAAGTGAGGACTGTAGTTCTTTGATCATATAACCTTCTTTCCAGCCTTTAGGTATTTCTTCCCTCTTCCAAATTTTATCTAATAGATTATGTAACATCTTGGTATAGGTGTAAATATCTGCTTTTATGACTTCTGGGGGAATTTCATCTTATCCTGTGGCTTTACCATTTTTTAATAAATTGATGGCTTTCATTATTTCTTCCTTGCTTGGTTTTCCACAGTTAACGTGCAACTTTTCTTCTGCTGGTAGTATATCTGGAGGATTATTTGAGCCAGGTCTGTTCAAGAGTTCTTCAAAGTGTTCTTTCCATCTCTCCATTTGTTCCCTTATTCTACTAAGCAGATTTCCTTTCTTATCTTTAATAAAGACGTTGATCTGTTTATATTTTCCACTTAATTTCTTTGTGCTGTTGTACAGTTCTTTCATATTTCCTTTATTTGCTGCTTCTTCTGCCTCTTTAGCTAGTTCATCCATATATTTCCTCTTATCCCTTTTAATGCATCTTCTCACTTCATTGTTTATCTCAGTGTATGTTTACTGTGTCTTGGCTTTAGTACTTCTCATTTTGCTATTATTTATGTCTGCTTTCTTGTTTTTTTCTGTCTTTAATTGCATCCAGGGTATCTGCTGTCATCCATGCCTTATTCTAGCATTCTCTTTTCCCCAGGGTTTCATCTTATTGCTTTTCATATATTCTTAACCTGTTTCCAATGATCTTCTATATTTATTGTATTTTCTAGTTGTTAGAGGACTTGATATTTGTTTGATATTGTGACTGCAAATTTATCTTTAATTCCTTGCTCTTTAACCCTACATTGAAATATTTTCTACCCTTATGTGTTGTAGTACATCTGTTTAGTTCAATTTTAAGTTTGGCTAGCGGAAGATGATGAGCGAAAGCTGCTGTTCCCTGAGCCATTCTGCATCTCACCTCTGTTGTACATCTACCATCTTAGCTCTGTTGTACATCTACCATCTTAGCTTTGTTGTACATCTACCATCTCACCACTATCATACATCTACCATCTCACCTCTGTCCTACATCTACCATCTCACCTCTGTCATACATCTACCATCTCACCTCTGTTGTACATCTACCATCTCACCTCTGTTGTGCATCTACCATCTCACCTCTGATGTACATCTGCCATCTCACCTCTTTTGTATGTCTACCATTTCACCTCTTTTGTACACCTACCATCTCACCTCTGTTGTACATCTACCATCTTAGCTTTGTTGTACATCTACCATCTCACCACTATCATACATCTACCATCTCACCTCTGTCCTACATCTACCATCTCACCTCTGTCATACATCTACCATCTCACCTCTGTTGTACATCTACCATCTCACCTCTGTTGTGCATCTACCATCTCACCTCTGATGTACATCTGCCATCTCACCTCTTTTGTATGTCTACCATTTCACCTCTTTTGTACACCTACCATCTCACCTCTGTTGTACATCTACCATCTCACCTCTATTGTACATCTACTATCTCACCTCTGTTGTACATCTATCATCTCACCTCTGTTGTACATCCACCATTTCACCTCTGTTGTACACCTACCATCTCACCTCTGTTGTACATCTACCACCTGAAGTTAACAATGTTCCCAGATATTTAAATTCATTTATCTGTTTTAATATTGTTCCACTTTTATGCTCTCTAAAATTTTGAATATCTCTTGGTGCTTTACTTTGTCAAATGCTTTGATATAATCTATCTATCTACTGTCCTTTCGAGCCGAAGATGGCACATAGGGCAGAACCACAATCTCAAAAACAGAAACCTGGCGTGTCAAAATGGCACATATTGCAGAAATCACTGCTCCATAACAATACTTTTTACAATGACAGCTTGTCAAGCCATCGATCATAATCTATGAAACGTAGATATAAATATGTTTTCACATCTATGACTCTTTCTACTAAAGATCTTATGATGTATATGTCATTGTTCGTATCTTTACCTCCAACAAAACCACACTGTTCATCACTAATTTCTGGACTGATTTTATTTTGCACTCTTTGCATGATGATTCTTAGTAATATCTTTGTAATGTGACTCATAAAGCTTATTGTGCGATGATAATCACATTTAATCACACCTGATTTCTTGGTAAGGCTATGCATATTGATATTAACAGGTTGTGTGGTATATAACAACTATTGTAGATATCATTCAATATTTTTGTTATTATTTCTATTCCAAAATCACCCAAGGTTTAAATCACTTCTTTAGTTATATTATCTAGTCCAGGAGCTTTCTCTGCTTTCATATTGCGCAAGGCATATTCCACTTCTTTTTTGAGTATTTCTGATCCTTCCCCATTATTCTTAATATTTACTTCTGTTCATTCATCATCATAAAGATCTTTAATGTATTCTGTGCCTCATTCACTTATGCTTTCTTTTTCAATCAACATTTCTCATTCCTTTGATCTTAAACATCCAGTTTTTTTATTGCATTGATTGCAGTTACAAATAATAAATTAGGGATGCGAAGAGTAAATTGGGTATGAGAAGAGTAAATTAGGGATGCCAAGAGTAAAGTAGAGATGTCAAGAGTAAATTAGTGATGTTAAGAGTAAATTAGAGATATAAAGAGTAAATTAGGGATCTTAAAAGTAAAGTAATAATATGAAGACTAAATTATGGATGTGAAGTGTAAATTAGGGGCCATCACCATCAAGTACCAAGTCTACTGGCATAGGTGACCATGTCTCTCCACAACTTTCAACCTTGACAGTTATCAAGAGTGAATTAGAGATGTGAAGAGTAAATTAAGGATGTGAAGAGTAAATTTGGAATATTAAAAATAAAATAACAATATGGAGAGTAAATTATGGATGTGAAAAGTAAATTAGGGATATGAAGAATAAATTATGGATGTGAAGAATAAATTAGGGATGTGAAGATTATATTAGGAATATGAAAAATAAATTAGGGATATTAAGAGTAAATTAGGGATGTGGTGAGTACATTAGGGATGTGAAGAGTAAATTAAAGATTTCAAAAATAAATTAGGAATATGAAGAATATATTTGATTATATGTTAAGTAATTTAAGGGATATGAAGTGTAAATTAGATATATGTGAGTAAATAAGGGATGTAAAGAGTAAATTAGGGATGCCGGGGACTTGTTGGTCTTGAGGCAAGATGCCGATCTTGAGACAGAGAGGTTGTGGGTTCAAATCCTGGCTACACCATTTGGGATTTTTATTTATGATTTCTCTCTGTGGCAACCACCCCTGGTCTCAGCAGCGAGGCCCGGCTTGAAACATCAAGGAAAAAACATGAATACCTCCGAAGACAGAGTTATCTGCCTGTGCGGCGAGGGACACCTGTGCACACGGCTGCCAGGGAAAAACTGATTCCTAGTCTCTAGGGACTTCATCAGAAGTAAAAGCTGGCAAATGAAAAATAAAATAGGGATGTAAAGAGTAAGTTAGGTATATGACGAGTATGTATGAAAACTAGACCAGGGCAGATTGCAATAGTGATCATGTACCAGTTGTGGGAAAGCTTAGAGTCAAATTAAAAACAGAAAAATTATCCTCAGCTAATATACAGTTATGTTTTAGATTTACTCAAATCAACAAATAGTTATAAGACAAATATAACATCATAATTCAGAACTGGTACAATGCAATAGAGAAGATACATAGCAATAAACAGTGGGAAATGCTAAAAGAATCAATGCAGCAAATATCTAGAGAGTTCATACCACCAGTGAGGATTCAAGAAAGAAATAGATGACAGATGACATTTTACAGTTAATGGATACAAGAAGAAGAAATAAGGATATCAAAGATGAGTATAAGAAATGAAATAAAGAAATTATAATAAAAGGCAATTAAGTTAAATAATCATGGCTACAAGAGAGATGCAAAAAGATTGAGATGCAACAAAAAGGAGATACCAAATTCATATACAATCAAATTGAAGAATTAACAGAAAGAAAAACGCAATCAAAAACTGAATGTTTAGGATCAATGGAATGAGAAAAGTTGATTGAAAAAGAAAGCATGAGTGAACAATGCACAGAATACATTAAAGATCTTTATGATGATGAATGAACAGAATTAAATATTAAGGATAATGGGGAAGGACCAAAAATACACAAAGAAGAAGTGGAAGATGATCTGCACAGTATGAAGGCAGGAAAAGCTCCTGGACCAGATAATATGGGTGATTTTTGAATAGAGATAATAACAAAAATATTGAATGATATCTACAACATATATATCTACAGCAAGGATTTATACTAGACAATCAGCTAAAATCAATATTCATAACTTATTTCGATTGAATGCGATGATCATCGCACAAAAAGCCTTATGAGTCATATGACTAAGATATTACTAAGAATCAACATGCGAAGAGAGCAAAACGAAATCAGTCCAGAAATTAGTGATGAACAGTGTGGTTTTCTTGGAGATAAAGGTACGAACAAAGCCATATACATCATAAGATCTTTAGTAAAAAGAGTCATAGATGTGAAAACATATCTATATCTATGTTTCGTAGATTATACCAAAGCATTTAACAAAGTAAAGCACCAAGAAATAATCAAAATTTTAGAAGCCGTAAACATAGACAGCAAAGGTCTAAGAATAATAACAAACATGTATTGGCAACAAACAGCGGCCATAAGAACTGGAAATCAATTAGGAATATTTCAACAAACAAAACAGGGTGTTAGACAAGGTTGTGTGTTGTTTCAAGATTTATTTAATATCTATCTATCTATCTATTGACCTTATGAGCCATAGCCAGCCCCTAGGGCGTAGACCAAGATACTCCTTCTCTTATCTGAATTTTTGTTCTAGCAGTTTTCAATTCTGTTAAAGATATTTTATCAAATCTCGCTATTTGTCTCTGTTCTGTGCAAGCAACTCTATCTCATTGAGGGAGCCAATTCCTGCTGCTTTTGCCTCTCTCATCAATGTTCTTCTCAGTGTCTCTTGGGGTCTTCCTCTTTTTCTCTTACCTGTTGTTTCCCACATGAGGGCTTGCTTTGCTATTCAGTTATTATCTCTTCTCATCACATGTCCAACATATGACCATCGTGGTTTCTTTATTACTGAAGATATTAGTGGTTGATTGACAATTTCTCTAATTTCCTCGTTTGTTTTTAATTCGTTCCACGCTATACCAAGTATTTTCCTTAGACATTTATTTTCAAATGCGTTCAACTTTGTTTCTATATCTCTTGTTGTTTTCCAGCTTTCACATGCATTTGTAAGGGTTGATAGTACATTTGATTTTAATAGTCTAAGTTTTGTGTTTGTGCTGTTGAGTTTTGATTTCCACAACTTTTCAAGGCTTCTGATAGACATTGCTGCTTTAGCTATTTTGATTCTAATTTCTTTGCTTGTATCCCCTTCTTGATCAATGTGACTTCCAAGATAGATAAAGTGATCGATCTTTTCCACTGGTTTGTTTTCCATGTATATTTTGTCATCTGTTGGAATTAAGCTTTTCATGACTTTAGTCTTTTCATGATTGATCTCAAGCCCAATTTTGCTGGCTATTGATGATAGTTCATTTGTGTTTTCCTGCATCGTTTTTATCTGACTGCTGATGAGAACTATGTCATCAGCAAAGTCGAGGTACTCCAAATGGTCTCCTTGAATCCATTCGATGCCTTTATTACCAGTGCAGCATTTCTTCATTATGAAGTCCATAACAACTCCAAATAACAAGGGCGATAAAATACATCCTTGTTTAACCCCAGTTTCTATTGGAAAACATTCACTCAGTCCTTCCTCTGTTTGAATTGCACATGTGTAACCATCATACATGTCTTTAACAATATTTATGATTTTTGATGGTAAGCCATATTGCTTCAGAATTTTTCACAAAGAATCTCGATGAATACTGTCAAATGCTTTTTTTAAGTCGATGAAGTTAAGTACAAAAGGTTTTTGCTTCTCAATGTGTTCCTCCAATATAAGTCATAGAGTAAACATGTAGTCAAGGCAGCTTCTCCCTTTTCTAAACCCAGCCTGTTTTTCACACATTACTGTATCTATTGAATCCTTTATTCTATTTAATATGTATAGTGAGATTATTTTAAGATCCATAAGGAGCATGCCTGGAATAACAATTGGAGGTCACATATAAATAATCTAAGGTATGCTGATGATAGTCTTAATAGCTAAGAGTGAGAATGAGTTACAAGAAATGTTACACATTATAGTATATCACTGCAATGCACAATAAAGACTAGTGGAACAATATAAAAGATAGACAAATGAAGTTAACTATCTGGAAATAATGTTAACCTCAGATGGTAGATATACAACAGAGGTGACATGCAGAATGGCTCAGCCAAAAGCAGCTTTCCAAAAAATGAGAAAGAAACTGTGCAATCCATTTTTGACAATAGAAACAAGAATAAGATTTCTTAAATGTTATGTGCAGCCAGTCTTAACAAATGGATGTCAATCAAGGACAACAGACAAAAAATCACTGGAGGCTGTAGAAATGTGATTTTACAGAAGAATGTTGAGGATAGCATGGACATCTAAGAAGAGTAATGAAAACGTTCTGAAAGAGGCCAAAGTAAAAAGAGAGCTAATTTCCAAAATTAGGAAGAAACAACTCAAAAATGAGGAAGAAACATTTTTTGGCCAATGAGATAGTGACAACTGGTATATTTTGTGACAGCTGGGAAAATTGAGGGACAAAAAAATAGAGGACAGCAAAGAGAAAAGATACCAGACAGCTTAAGAGAATGGCTTGGCAGAAGGTCAACAACAGAAATTATAAATAACTGTCAAGATCGAAAGTTATGGGGAGACATGATCACATATGCCAGCAGGCATGGTACTTTATGATGGTGAGCATAACTTCAGCCATTGCCCTGAACATTGACATAATACATGCTAATCTTGAGCTCTCCTGGCTATAAAGTTTAACAAATCACTCAAAAAGTATGATAACTTACCTTTTAGCCCTGGTTCACCTCTCTCTCCCTTTGGTCCATCACGACCTTCAAGACCTTGGAGTCCAGAACCTCCTGGGTTACCTCTGGGGCCAGTATTACCTTTCTCTCCCCTTGTGCCCGGCTGACCTTGCTCTCCTATTTTTCCAGGTTCCCCAGTCTGACCTTTGAACCCTGGAGGTCCTGGCAAACCACCAGCTCCCTTACCCTGTTATCAACCCATCAAGAAAGTTACAGACATAATTAAGACTGATTTCTTTAACTCAATAATGAATAAATAAAGTGGTCATTTATAATGACAACTATTATTAGCAAGTTAAAATTTTTTACTAAGTGAACAGAATCAAGATAGATTAAAATAGAATTACAAAAATGAAAGATTATATATCTTCTGCTTCTTCTGTGTTTTCCCAAAGATTAAACATATTCATAATCTGTTCCTCAAAGATTATTAAATTGGTAGAGATATGTTGTGCTGTGTTTACATCAAACTGTGATATTTGTCTCTTTCATCTCAACATATCAGACATCAGCATGACATTTTCAGATACTGCTTAGCTTTCTCTCTTGATCCCAACCACTCTACCAGACTAAGGGCACAGTGTTCAGGTGGGGTAGGGTTTGGATAGCTCAGGTTTAACAATCTTGGTACAAGCTGTCAGCTGTATGTGTATAAAATAAACATAAAATTGTATTGGGCAGCTAGACTACCAAAAAGACAAGACAAACTACAACATTTCAGGACGAACCTTCTTCGGGTATATAAAACGAATTATACACATTAAACAGCTCAGTGGTTAGTGAACTGGACAACAAAGGACACGGGGTAGGGTTCGATCCCAACCAACGGCTTCCGGGTTCACCCAGCCTTAAATAAGTACCGGATTTTTTCTGGGAAAGTAAAGCGGCACGGACATAATACCAACCACATTACCCCAAAAATTATGTGCTGAAGGTCTGTAAAATTTATGGTCACTAATGCCCTTTACACCACTTGGCGTGATGGGGGTTCTTTACTATTTTTTTAATACACATTAAACACACAAATTCAAGTCAGAAAACATGACACAGCTAAAAAAAAAATGATGGAAAGAATGGCAGAAAAGACCACATTTTTTTCAGCTGTGTCATGTTTTCTAAGTTGGATCTTTGTGTTTAATGTGAATAATCCATTTTATATACCTGAAGTAGGCTTTTGCTGAAATATTTAGCTGCTCACTACCATTTTATGATTTTTTAATATGATTTTTGCAGCAATACACGCAGCCACATACAATATTTAACATTTGTGTTTATCTTCATCTATAAGTGGCTGGCTGCTGTCACCTTGGTGCTGACAGGTGCAACTCAGCCAAAAGAAAACTAACTTGTGAAAGAAAAGATTATATGAAAAGTATCAATGCTTGTAGAGATTTGTGTTACGATCTGCACAGATTTGCGTGTCAATTAAAAAATTGTAGAGATATGCATGCTAATACAATACATACATAGATTTGCATGTCAATATAAAATATGCGAAGATTTATATGTCAATATACTCATAAAATTACACAAATGTTTGTGTCAATATAAAATGAATAGAAATTTGCATCCATTAAAGATTTCTGCCTTTTTTACACTTTGTCCTAAAAGAGTTCAGTTGTTCAGTGTTTTTATTAACTCTTAAAATAATCATGAATTTTTAATTTTTCTGAAAAGAATCCAAAAAGTTCCATATTTAGTGTTTATCTACATATTTCTATTAAAATAATCTTCTGCACGCCTCAGCTACACTTGCTTTTATTTTTAAAAGTTTTGGAACTTTTGTTATGAAAGAAAAATGTAAATTTACTCAAATATTTTTTTAAAAATTATGCTGTGAGAATGGAAATGAGTTTCAAGAGTTAAGAATTAATTTTGTACTTTATTTGCCAAATGAAGATATGGTATGTTTTAGAAAAACACTTGGAGTGACCAGGTTGAAGTATCAGAATGGATATTATAAAAGAAAGAGTAGACATTGATATCAGCTCCCTCAATGAGATAGAGTTGCTTGCACAGAACAGAGACAAAGGCGAGATTTGATAAAATATCTTTAAAAGAATTGAAAACTGCTAGAACAAAGATTCAAATAAGAGAAGGATTATCTTGGTCTACACCCTATGGGCCAATTACGGCTTGAAAGGTCAATAGATAGATAGATAGATAGATAGATAGATAGATAGATAGATAGATAGATAGATAGATAGATAGATAGATAGATAGATAGATAGATAGATAGATAGATAGATAGATAGATAGATAGATAGATAGATAGATAGATAGATAGATAGATAGATAGATAGATAGATAGATAGATAGATAGATAGATAGATAGACAGATAGACAGATAGACAGATAGACAGAAAGACAGACAGACAGACAGACAGACAGACAGACAGACAGACAGATAGATAGATAGGCATTGAGCCAATCCTAAGCTACATTCAGAAACAACAGATAAACTGGTTTGCCCATCCAGAAAGAATGCCTTGTGATTCCTTAACATACAAAACATATTAAAAGAAGGAAATGGAGAAGAGCAAGAGGTAGACCCAGAGTAGATGGACAGACAACATCAAAGAAATGCAACAGCAACAATTGACAATGAATGAAGCTGTTAAAAGGGTGAGAACCAGAACTTTGTATCTCCCTTGACACCCAAACAGGTACAAGAGGAAGTGAAGATAGTTTTAGTAAATGTAGATTTGATTTGTTTCTTCTTAATAAATATGGGTATATTTTTTAAAAAGTGTATTCTATAATTTATTTTTCATTAAGCACAGTAAAGTAAAATTGCTTCAAGTAAAATTTTTGTTATGTAGAAATTTTTTTTCCCCCTATTTTATTATTATTAATTTTTATTAGAAAACAGAACAGAGAATTTAAGCCTTTGAAATGTGGATATATAGAAGAATAGGTAGAATTGGATGGAAGGAAAAGAAAACAAAAGATGAAGTTTTAAAACAACTGAATATGAAAAGAGAACTACTAAACACAATTCAAACAAGACAAATGCTATTTTTGGGCCATGTTAAAAGACACAACAGCCTACTAAAAGTAATCCTTGAGGGGAAAATATAAGGTAAAAGAGGCAGAGGCAGACCAAGACTAACACGGATGAGTAACATCAAAAGATGGACAAATCAGCCTATGACAACCTGCACCATCAAAGCAAGAGACAGTGCAGAATGGCGCTCCATGGTAGCCAACCTTCATTGCGGAGACGGCACTCGATGATGATGATGACGAATTTTTATATGATGAAGGATTGAAGAGATTCAAAATTCGGGAGATTTAAGGATTCAAGAATCTTACAGGATTCAGATTCAGAATCGAGAAAATGTAGGTTTTGTCTCACCTCCAGTTCCTACAATTATTCATCTTTTAAAAAATAATGTAGGATTTGTCTCACCTCCAGTTCCAACAATTATTCATCTTTTAACAAATAATGTAGGATTTGTCTCACCTCCAGTTCCAACAATTATTCATCTTTTAACAAATAATGTAGGATTTGTCTCACCTCCAGTTCCAACAATTATTCATCTTTTAACAAATAATATAGGATTTGTCTCACCTCCAGTTCCAACAATTATTCATCTTTTAACAAATAATGTAGGATTTGTCTCACCTCCAGTTCCAACAATTATTCATCTTTTAACAAATAATGTAGGATTTGTCTCACCTCCAGTTCCAACAATTATTCATCTTTTAAAAAATAATTTGTTGTGAACATAAAATAATAATACTGTAATTATTTGGTGCTTTTATTGTTTTATAAAATCTGAACATTTCTAGAAATTCTCAAACTATGATATGGTTTCAGTGATATTTGAAAATTTTGAAAAATATTACATTCAAATTAAAAGTGTTCAGAATGTCCATTTTTAATTGCGGATTTCTTCATTTCAAATCAACTAATCTGAAAAAAATATTTAATTTTTTTTTACAAAATGGACTAATGAATTTGATAATATATTACTATTTTGAGATTCAAGACAAAATATATCATGCTAAATCTCATTTGCATAAAAATATCTATCTGTTGTTCTTTTGAGCTGAAGACGGCACAAGAGAGACATTCTAGACTGTGTTCGATGATCTTTATTATTAAGTACCAGACCTTGAATAGGATTCACTTGCCACATGCACCTGTTGTTGGTGAGTCATAGTCACAATGAGGGAGCTGATGTCTACTGTTGTTGGTGAGTCATAGTCACAATGAGGGAGCTGATGTCTACTGTTGTTGGTGAGTCATAGTTACAATGAGGGAGCTGATGTCTACTGTTGTTGGTGAGTCATAGTCACAATGAGGAAGCTGATGCCTACTGTTGTTGGTGAGTCATAGTCACAATGAGAGAGCTGATGTCTACTGTTGTTGGTGAGTCATAGTCACCATGAGGAAGCTGATGCCTACTGTTGTTGGTGAGTCATAGTCACCATGAGGGAGCTGATGTCTACTGTTGTTGGTGAGTCATAGTCACCATGAGGGAGCTGATGTCTACTGTTGTTGGTGAGTCATAGTCACCATGAGGAAGCTGATGCCTACTGTTGTTGGTGAGTCATAGTCACCATGAGGGAGCAGATGCCTACTGTTGTTGGTGAGTCATAGTCACCATGAGGGAGCTGATGCCTACTGTTGTTGGTGAGTCATAGTCACCATGAGGAAGCTGATGTCTACTGTTGTTGGTGAGTCATAGTCACCATGAGGGAGCTGATGCCTACTGTTGTTGGTGAGTCATAGTCACCATGAGGGAGCTGATACCTACTGTTGTTGGTGAGTCATAGTCACCATGAGGGAGCTGATGCCTACTGTTGTTGGTGAGTCATAGTCACCATGAGGGAGCTGATGCCTACTGAACAAAAAATACACAGTGACTATATATACACTACCTCTTTTAAAAAAATAGATAAAATAAAGAAAAGTGACTTCTCTGAGCTGATGGCTGACCTCAAAATGGACCTAACACACTGTTTTTGTTTGTAGCTGCAGCCGGTATATTTGTGGATATTTATTGAATTTGGTACAGTGATTTGTTTATATGTAATGTTTATACAATAACAGTTTTCACATGAAATATTGATACAATGAAGGTTTTTATCTAAAATATTGATACAATGAAGGCTTTCATCTAAAATATTGATACAATGAAGGCTTTCATCTAAAATGTTGATACAATGAAGGTTTTCATCTAAAATGTTGATACAATGAAGGTTTTTATCTAAAATATTAATACAATGAAGGTTTTTATCTAAAATATTAATACAGTGAAGGCTTTCATCTAAAATGTTAATACAATGAAGGTTTTTATCTAAAATATTAATACAGTGAAGGCTTTCATCTAAAATGTTGATACGGTGAAGGCTTTCATCTAAAATGTTAATGCAATGAAGGTTTTTATCTAAAATGTTAATACAATGAAGGTTTTTATCTAAAATATTAATACAGTGAAGGCTTTCATCTAAAATGTTAATACAGTGAAGACTTTCATCTAAAATGTTGATACGGTGAAGGCTTTCATCTAAAATGTTAATACAGTGAAGGCTTTCATCTAAAATGTTAATACAATGAAGGTTTTTATCTAAAATATTAATACAGTGAAGGCTTTCATCTAAAATGTTAATACAGTGAAGACTTTCATCTAAAATGTTGATACGGTGAAGGCTTTCATCTAAAATGTTGATACAATGAAGGCTTTCATCTAAAATGTTTATACGGTGAAGGCTTTCATCTAAAATGTTGATACAATGAAGGCTTTCATCTAAAATGTTGATACAATGAAGGCTTTCATCTAAAATGTTGATACGATAAAGGCTTTCATCTAAAATGTTGATACAATGAAGGCTTTCATCTAAAATGTTGATACAATGAAGGCTTTCATCTAAAATGTTGATACAATGAAGGCTTTCATCTAAAATGTTAATACAGTGAAGGCTTTCATCTAAAATATTGATACAGTGAAGGCTTTCATCTAAAATGTTGATACAATGAAGGCTTTCATCTAAAATGTTGATACAATGAAGGCTTTCATCTAAAATGTTGATACAATGAAGGCTTTCATCTAAAATGTTAATACAGTGAAGGTTTTCATCTAAAATGTTAATACAGTGAAGGCTTTCATCTAAAATGTTAATACAGTGAAGGCTTTCATCTAAAATATTGATACAATGAAGGCTTTCATCTAAAATATTGATACAATGAAGGCTTTCATCTAAAATGTTGATACAGTGAAGGTTTTCATCTAAAATGTTGATATAATGAAGATTGTCATCTAAAATATTGATACAATGAAGGTTTTCATCTCAAATATTGATACAATGAAGATTTTCATCTAAAATATTGATACAATGAAGGCTTTCATATGAAATAATGAAACAATGAAAGCTTTCATGTTAAATGATGATAAAAATGATAATTAAAAAACTTACACCATCATAACCAGGAGGTCCAGGTAAACCTGGTTGTCCATCATAGCCAGGTAGACCTCGATTTCCCTTCATACCAGGGATACCTGGAACTCCAAACTCACCATCCTTGCCACGATCTCCCTGGTAGATTTTGATATTTAAACAGGCAGTTTAAAATATTATTTTTACAGTCTTTTATCAATATCATTATTTAAATTCAATTTCTCAATTGATTAAATATACTTTGCATGCAATGCAAAAGAGGAATATCCAGAGAGACACTGAAAAGAAAATACTTATATGAGAGAGTTGGCAGACATGGTCACTTTGGATAAGATTGAACATCTTGCTCAGAATAGAGATGGATTATGAAAGTGCTATGAGCCCTATGTGACGTCTAGTGGCACTGGAAGGATCAAGAATATTGAAGTATGTATCATACAAAATGGGATATGCATAGAGGTCATACAAATAGGAAACATGCAAGGTTGTGATAAAGCTAACATCATCATCATTAAATGCACTGCCTTCTGGTATAGGTGATCATGTCTCTCCATAACTTTCTATCACTACCGCTGTTTACCAATCATGTGAAAATTATTCATTAAACTGTCTTGCATCTTTTCTCTCTCTGTTTACTTCTATCTCTTCTTTCACTGGTTTTCTCGGTTGTCACTATATATTCCAGCAGTCGCCACTTCATCAATAAGACCAAAATATTAAGATTGTTTTCTTCTGATATAAAAATTTGCTTTCTTTTCTAATTTGGCTAATTTTAGAATGCCCTCTTGTTTCTCTTTTTAGCTGTCCATGGTATTCTCAACATTCTTCTGGAAAACCACTCTCCTGCAACCTCCAATGATGTTCTTGTCTGATTGTCAGAACTCAAATCCATATGCAAAATCAACTCTGTATAACACAGAAGAACTCTTTTTCTAATTTATATTAACAAAAATAGATTGCATAACTTTTGACATTTTTTTCATTGTAGCCTTTGCCAGAGTTAACTGCACCTTACCTCGGCAGAAGATTACACTGCTGTAGAAATGTGAATTCATTGATCTGTTTTAACACTGTCTCATTTACTTCAAATGTGTGTTTAGGAAGGGAGCCGCGATAGCTCAGTGGTTAGTGAACTGGACTACCACGGACAAGGGGTAGGGTTCGATCCCAACCGACGGCTTCCGGGTTCACCCAGCCTTAAATGGGTACCGGATTTTTTTCTGGGAAAGTAAAGCAGCACGGGTGTAATACCGACCACATTACCCCAAAAATCATGTGCTGAAGGTCTGTAAAATATAGGGTCACTAACACCATATTTCCCTATACGCCACTTGGCGTGACGGGGGTACTTAAGACTTAAGTGTGTTTAGGAGATATCTTTTCTTTGGTACAACCATTAATTCTGTCTTCTTGCTGATGAGACTAAGACCTTTATTTTCACTTTTCATCACCTTTATCCAATCATTTCCTGCCACTCCTTTTCATTCTTAGTGCCTGTGTCATCAGCATATTCTAGATTGTTAATATTATTACTGCTATTTAATATTCCGTGCTAGTTCTTATGTAACTTTATATAATCTAACTCTACATATTTAATAAATCTGATGATAATTGAAATTATATTTTTTTTTAAAACATCAAAAATGGGTTATGCAATTTTATTAGAGAAACGTGTGACCCAAAAAAAAAAAAAAAAAATTGAGACAGAGATGAAAACGAACAAGAAAAATAATATGAGCCATCTAGAAAAAAAGTGGTAGTGAGTTTTTTTATTGTACAACATGTTTTGTTGCAAGAACTTCGTTCTTCCTTTGGAACACTTCAAAGAGGAGTATTGAGAGGGGGCAGGTGTGTTTTGAGCAAAGCACTATCTCCAAATTATTCGCCCAGGCATAGTAAGCAAACAGGAGAACAGAGATGACAACTGGCACCCGAAAGCATCATTTTCACTCTGTAGATGGATCAGCTTATTCAATTTTGATAGCTTCGGTCATGAGAGAAGCTGCTCAGTAAAAGAGCATCTAGCTTAAGACACTAATATATTACCAAACTATTGACAAATCATAATTGCTTGCTACTGATTGCCTGTCAAGACGCCAAAGGCCATACATACATACATACAATGTTCTGGGCTTACTGATGTTTCTATAAATAAATTCTTATTTTAACTTAAATGTAAAGCTGCTACAATAAAATTACATGCCAATTACATCAAATGAAATCTAAAAATGACAAACCTTAGACCCAGCATATCCAGGCAGTCCGGGAAATCCTTGCTTACCCTGAGAACATAATACATGATTACCAACATGCATGCAATGTTATCACACATGCTTACATCAAATTTATTACATTGCAATAAAGTAATTTAATTGTACCATGATTTTGCACAGAATATGTGAATATTATAAAAGCCTTTTATTCAGATTCAGTTTGCTGTGTGAGAACAGAAACTGACAACACAGGCTGATTCCAAGTAGAAACAGGTGTGAAACAAGGATAGCGTCATGTCACCACTTTTATTTGGAATTGCAAGTAATTGGGTCGAGAAAAAAAAGAAGATAGACAATTAGGCATTAAGTGGATTGATAAGCTGCTAGAAGTTCTTGACTTGTTTGCAGATGACTAGGAACTTTTGAGCTTTACATGCGCTGATGCTCAAGAAAAGATAAAATGACTCCACAATATTTCTGGTAAAATAGGCCTCCAGATCAACACATTTGGATGTCAATGTTGAAAGTCCATCCAGACTTTAGATAGGAAATTAAATGCCTTTGAAAACAAATGTCTTTTGTAAGATCTCAAACATAAGCTCGGCAGAGTACATTTCAAATGAACAGATAAGAGATGAATCAAAACAAGAATATGTGACTACACATGTGAACGCTGGAAAATAACAAAAGAAATTCAGAAAAAACTGAATGCTTTTGAGGACAAATGCCTAAGAAGAATACTCTGTGTACAATTAAATGAATTCAAGACAAATATAGAGATAAGAGAAATGGCCATGGAACCAATGATCTCATCTACAATTAGAAAGATAAGATGGACCTATGTCGGACATGTACTGAGAAGAGACAACAAGAGAATCCCAAAACAGGCTCTTCTATAGGAGACATCAGGATACAGAAAAAGAGAGAGACCTGAGAGAAACTGAAAAGAACACTGATAAGAGAAAAAAAGATGACAGGCATAGACTCATTGGATAAAATCAAATATCTCAGACAGAATAAAGGTGGATGGCAAAAAGCATTATAAACCTAACGCAACGTCTTGTGGCACTAGAAGGATCAAACATCAAGAACAAAATATATAGAAACAATATATAGAAATTTGTATTGGTTGGCTATATATCTATCTATTGACCTTTTGAGCCGTAGCCAACCCATAGGGCATAGACCCAGATACTCTTTCTATTATCTAAATTTTTATTTTAGTAGTTTTCAATCCTTGTAGAGATCTTTTAACAAATTTTGCCATTTGTCTGTGTTCTGTGCAAGCAATTCTATCTCATTGAGGGAGCCGATTCCTGCTGTTCTTGCCTCTCTGATCAATGTTCTTCTCAGTGTCTCTCTGGGCTGGCCTCTTTTCCTCTTACCTGTTGTTTCCCACATGAAGATTAGCTTTGTTATTCAGTTATTATCTCTTCTCATCACATGTCCAACAAATGACCATCGTCTATTCTTATTACTGAAGATTTTAGTGGTTGATTGGTGATTTCTCTAATTTCTTTATTTGTTTTGAATTTGTTCCACGCAATACCAAGTATTTTCCTTAGACATTTATTTTTGAATGGCTATATATACATACTCTTTAAAAGAATTGAAAACGGCTAGAACAAAAATTCAGATAAGAGAAGGAGTATCTTAGTCTACGCCCTATGGGCTGGTTAAGGCTCAAAATGTCAATAGATAGATAGATATATACATACGCCAATCAAACACTAATATCTTCAGTAATCAAGAAAAGACGATGGTCATATGTTGGACATGTGATGAGGAGAGATAATAACAGAATAAGAAAGCAAGCCTTCATGTGGGAAACAACAAGTAATAGGAAAAGAGGCCAACACTGAGAAGAACATTGATCAGAGAGGCAAGAGCTGCAGGAATCAGCTCCCTCAAAATGATAGAGTTATTGAGTTATTTGCGGGTCATCATTATTGCACTCCGAACATGTCCATAGGTGCTCAGATCCCCTCCTCAGCAATTCCCTCAGTGTCCAGCGACTGACGTCTCCAGTTCTATGTTGGTTGATAAGTCTTCTTACACGGCCACCAAGTTTCTCATTTCTGGCTGTGCCCATCTTAACTCCCATTTCCGTCATCCGAAGAAGTGACGTTGATCTGTGTTTGTCGAAGTCCTGTGCTCTTCCCACATCTCGGAGTGCATTGATGACGTCCGCCCGATCCATCGGTTGCCCGTCCTCAACGACAGCGCAGCTAGCCAACCTGTCTGCTCTCTCATTTCCCCGTACTCTTGCATGTCCAGGGAAATAGACAAAGGTGACCTTACGTATTTTGGATTTCTGCAACGACTCTACCCATTGCATGCTTACAAAGCCCGCCTCCACTTTTTTTATCATGCTCATCGAATCACTCAGAATACATGCGTGGGTGTAGTCTTGTGACTCTAACCATTTGAATGCCTTGGTCACTGCCATCATCTCCATTGTCATGCTACTCGTGGTCATGACGTATGCACCACTGTCTTCCTTGGCTATTCTGCCTGCCGAGCGTGCTGTAAATGCCCATGCACTTCTTTCATGTCGTCTTACAGATCCGTCTGTATAGATGACTGCATCTTTCTCATCGGTGTTATCGCAGATGAGACCGTTGACCTCAGCATTAAACACGACCGGGTTCTGTTCCCTACTTTTCCTGTCGAGTGTGACAATACATGAGAAAGTCCCCTTGAATGACGTAGGCACCGGTATCCACTCCTCACCAACGCTGATATTGGTAAGCCCACAGACCTGTTTGATGACATCTTCTGCCCGGCCCACCCATGATTTGCCTCTTTTTAGCCTGGTACCTTTCTCTGTGTTGAGCACGTGGTGCAATGGATGCTCTGTATCTGTACTAATCTTCAGGTATGCTCGTGCTCTCCAGATCTTAATTCTGTCATCCATGGTTGGAAAGTCAAGAAGATACCTCATTGCTATACAGGGAGTGTTCCTCGTACATCCCAGGATAATGCGCATGGCTTCATTTTGTATTTTCTCCAGCCTATCAATTTGAGTCGTACTGACAGTAAGAATGGCCAGGGCATACTCGATTGGTGCGAGGACTAATCCCTGGAACAGAAGAATAAGTAGCCTCTGCTCGATGTTGGCAGCTGCCATGACCTTCAAGGCGGCTAATCCTTTGCGGGATTTTGTTATCACATGGTCGACGTGGTCCCGAAAACACAGGCTGCGATCAAACTTAACTCCGAGGTATGTCATCAACTTGTCCCTGGTCACCTCATCAGCTCCCATTCGTACTACCGGTGTGGTTGTATTAACGATATGATTGTTAAGGGAGAACCATGAAACTGATGCTTTATTAGGATTAACCAAGGCACCTGAAACCCCACACCAGGAAGAAATGCGATCGAGTTCGTCTTGCATTGTGGAGGCGATTCCCCGTCTGTCTCTTCCCTGTCGATATACCAGAATATCATCAGCAAAAGTCATAGTTCTTCCCCTCCCATCCAGCTGTTGGGCCGTGATCGTTATTGTGTACACGTTAAATAGAACTGGTGACAATGGTGAGCCTTGTGGCAGCCCAGGACAAATGGATGTTGGCTCGGAAGACCAACTTCCACATCTGAGTATCACCTTCCTCTGAAACAGTGCCGCGGCGATCCATCTAATGAGGAAGGGGTTCACCGCCAGTTTGAGAAGCATATGCATGAGATATTCAAATGGTACCCTGTTGTATGCATCCTCCAGATCTATAGCAGCAGCACATGTCTCCTCTCATCTGTGGAAGCCTTCGAAGACATCATAGGCAAATACTGCCGCATTGAGCCATGTCTCTTTGTTATATCTATAACCTCCGAGTGTGGAAGGGAATACGCGTTTCTGTTCAAGGCGACAGGTGAGGACACGGGCAACTATTTTCTTCAGCAGCTTGCCCACAGTGTTCTGCATTGTGATGATTCTGTAGGCACTGATCTGAGAATGGTCCTTGTTTGGTTTCGGTAGCGGTAGTAAGTAGCTGTGTAGCCACTCCTCCTTAATCTGGCCACTCCGAATCTATCTATCTATCTATCTATTGTCCTTTCGAGCCGAAGACGGCACATAGGGCAGAACCACAATCTCAAAAACAGAAACCTTGTGTGCCAAAGTGGCACATATTGCAGAGATCACTGCTTCTAAAATATATGGCGCTGTTTCCATAACAATACTTTTTACAATGACAGCTTGTCAAGCCATCGATCAACCTCCTTAGTCGCCTCTTACTCACTCCGAATACTGGCATTAAACTCATTGGCCAGTGTTGTCAAGTCGTCATCAGCTAAATCGCCTATGTCATCATACCGAACACCATCTGGACCAGGAGCAGTGTTGTGTGACCTTTAAAGTGTCGTGCGAATGGTATCGGTTGTGATTGTGAGATCTTCTTCCAGCCCTACCTCCTTACACAAATTTGACAAAGATCCCCGTATCCTCATTCTTACAGCCTCATTTCTTTGGTCTGTCTGCTCAATGTAGCGGGCAAGCAGGGCCTTCCCTTTGCTCTCATCAGATTTGTGCCATATCTGGCCTGTGCTCTGAAAGTCTGGTATACCTCTGTGTCGTGGTGTGCCATTCATGCACTGATGAAGGCGCCAGAATGTGGCGAGCGATTTTTCTGAGCACACTTTTTTACAGAAGTCATCCCATTTGGCATCCTTAGCCTGCTTAGCGCATAGTTTAAAGTGCATCATTTTTTGGTTGACCTCTACTTTCAGACGCTTCAAGAGCTCAGGTTGTATTCTACCATACCTTCTGGCTTTCTGCCATGTCTTGACCGTTTGGCTTTCTGCCATGTCTTGACCGTTTGTCTCTTGCTCCGCCAAGCTTTCTCGACATCTACATTCCACCAGGGTGGCTGCGTCCATCTCTCCTGCCTCCTACGAGGGGCGCTCCGTTTCCTATGTCTGATTTTGCTAATGACGTCCTGGTCTGTTTTCTCGTAGTTGAATGTGTGGAGCTTTCTTCTCTGGCTTTTATTTCCGCCTTTCTCAATTAGGAGGACACATGGATAGTGATCACTTCCGTGGAACCCCAGTGCATTCCACCTGCAAACCGGTGCGAAGGTGGAAGACACCAGTGCCAGGTCTATGACACTATCAGAGTCCCCTGTTCGAGTGGCCATTCTTGTTGTCCTTCCATCATTCAAGCACACTAAATCGGCCGATACCAGTGCGTTCTCTAGGTCTTCTCCCTGCTTGTTGGTTATGACGTTACCCCACTGGTTTCCTCTAGCATTAAAGTCTCCGCAGAAAATGACGTTCTCTTCATCGAATTCGAAGAGATTCTGCCATTGTTGTGTGTTCACCTTACAGGCATACACATTAACAATCACGAAATGAACTGGGGTCTGCACCCTAACCGCATGTACCTGCAATTCTGCATTGTTCCACACAGACATATCAACCTCAGCTGCCACCATATTGTTGCGCACAAGGATGGCCTGCCCAAGGTGTCGTCTATTGTAAAAGCAATGAAAGCCAGGAGTACTTACTGTCCTGTCACCAAGAAGAGTTTCTTGCAAAACCATTATATCGGCGCCGCACAGTAGCTTATCAAGAATGGGCCGTCGTTGATTAATGGACCCACAATTCCAATAAGTAACGCGCTCATACTTAAGGCCTAGCCTCTCACACTTCGACAGTTTAGTGCCACCCCTCTTGCCCCGTCATGTTTTCCTTCTTCGATGATGTAGTTTGGGTTGCATCTGAAAACTTACACTTACCGTCGTCTTTGATGAACGTCGCTGAACGTTGTTGCTTTGGATGGCCTAGACTCACGTGCACTTGCTCAGTCGCACGGCCTAGAACCCGTTCCACGTTATAAACTGGCCAGCTCCAGTAACTTGCTCAGCAGCACGCGGAAACACTGTGAGCTTTCTACAAATTAAATGACTTACGCGTCCTTGACGACAGACCGGCGTAAACAAACCGCCATTTTGACGCGTTCAATAGTGCAGCAAGGTAAATGATGAGATAAGGAAATTATAACAAAATGCAATGAATCAAAAGAAGCAAAGTGAATTACATCAAATAGAAAGCGTGTACAATCACACGATCTCTTAAAAAAATAAATAAAAACAAAAAAATAAACAGGAAATTTCTCTGGAAAACAGCACTTATCTGTGAGGCTTATGAAAAGGCCAGTTAACAGGGCGCCATCTTGGTGCGTCCAATTTGTCTGGTGAGCCTTGTGGCAGCCCAGGACAAATGGATGTTGGCTCTGAAGACCAACTTCCACATCTGAGTATCACCTTCCTCTGAAACAGTGCCGCGGCGATCCATCTAATGAGGAAGGGGTTCACCGCCAGTTTGAGAAGCATATGCATTAAATATTCAAACAGTACCCTGTTGTATCATGTATGCATCCTCCAGATCTATAGCAGCAGCACATGTCTCCTCTCGTCTGTGGAAGCCTTCGAAGACGTCATAGGCAAATACTGCCGCATTGAGCTATGTCTCTTTGTTATATCTATAACCTCCGAGTGTGGGTGGGAATACGCGTTTCTGTTCAAGGCGACAGGTGAGGACACGGGCAACTATTTTCTCCAGCAGCTTGCCCTCAGTGTTCTGCATTGTGATGATTCTGTAGGCACTGATCTGAGAATGGTCCTTGTTTGGCTTCGGTAGCGGTAGTAAGTAGCTGTGTAGCCACTCCTCCTTAATCTGGCCACTCCGAATACTGGCATTAAACTCATTGACCAGTGTTGTCAAGTCGTCATCAACAAAACACTATTAAAAGATAGAGTTGCTTGCACAGAACAGAGACAATGGCGAGATTTGATAAAATATTTTTACAAGGACTGAAAACTGCTAATTAAAAATTTAGATAACAGAAAGAGTACCTAGGTCTAAGCCCTATGGGCCGGCTACGGCTCAAAAGGTCAATCAATATATATATATATATATAATTATATATATATATATATATATATATATATCACATTACCCCAAAAATTATGTGCTGAAGGTCTATAAAATTTATGGTCACTAACACCATATTCCCTATACACCACTTGGTGTGATGGTCGCGCTTTACTTACTTTTACTTACTTTATATATACATATAAAACATTTTAAGATACAGCCTATTTCAATCACTTTGAATGTATAACAGAAGAAGTATACATATTTTTACCTTCATGGAATAACACAAAAGAGCAAATATTCAACTAAAGTATTAGTGATAAACAAAGTGTGTAGTTTGCTGTCCATGATTCAGAACTACAAAACAGTCTCATCTCAATGTAACGCTGCCAATATGTAGAAAATAATTAACTCTCCTATTTGGAAATCAACTCAATATTTTGCATAAAGCATATATCACAATTATTTTCCCTGTTGATTCCAAAGGTTATATATATATATATATAAATACATATATATTAGATAATATAGGTAATTGTATAAAGGTAATTTCTTCTTTTTTTCCAAGTAGAACATAGATCATTGAATTGTGATCTCACTTTACATGAGTCAGATATTAGGTTTAATTCCCGGCTGCTTCATATTTTATCTTTGAATGGAAAAAAACTTTTTTCTTTTTTGTTTATTTATTCACTGAATGTAGGGTTTTCTTAAGCCATTTGTTAGTATTTATTTCAATTAAGTGTTAGATTTCTCAGCAATATTTCAGATTATATTTATGTTGGGTTATTTCTATATTCATTAATTTTCCTCTGGAGCCAAAGATGGTACATAGGGTGGAAGTCATAGTTCTCTAAAATTGACAATTTGCTGCTTGTTCTTGTAGGTCTTGGTTGTTTTTTATCTCAAGGTTGAATCCTCAATGAGAAAATGCAAGATATGTATTCAGATCAGATAACATGAAATGCATTTAGATAAAAGTCACTCACAAGTGGTATTGTCACAATTAAGATGTTGAGGCTAAGTTCGTAGAAAAGAAAAAAACTGGACATCAAGTAAAACATGAGGAGCAAAGAAACAGGAACCAGACCTGTGCAAGTCCACAATCAGAGCAAGAAGAAAATATTACATAGCCATGCTCATCAAGGGCTGGACAGAAAAACAATTAATTGCAATTTATATACAATGAAACTCTAAATCTTATAAGGCAACTTTTAATTAAATCAATACTCACATAAAAATCAATACTTTGTTTTAAAGAACAAACAGGAAGCAGAGATTAATGAAACAAAACACTATTAAAATTGTTGCCATAAGTGGACAAAATGGTTTGAAATATGTGGATATTACAATTCCATTGTAGATTACAAGTCCCACAATTGAATACTTAAAGAAACAACAGATTGAAAGGTTTGGTCCCATGATAAGACAGAAAGATAAAATACAGCACAATGAACCTTCAACAAATGTTAAGAGAACACCTGAACCAAGGGCGGACCAAGATATAGATTGATGGATTATTAGAAACACAAGGAAGGAAATATAACAGCAGGAGAGGCCAACATGAGAGAAAAAAAACACAAATTATTTCTACTTAACACTGAAAAGTAAATAGGAAAGGATAGAAATAGACAAAGATTGAAAGATTGTAACTGATAGTATTGTTACTTACTCTAAAGAAGTAGACAAAGATTGAGAGATTGTAACTGATAGTATTGTTACTTACTCTAAAGAAGTAGACAAAGATTGAGAAATTGTAACTGATAGTATTGTTACTTACTCTAAAGAAGTAGACAAAGATTGAAAGATTGTAACTGATAGCATTGTTACTTACTCTAAAGAAGTAGACAAAGATTGAGAAATTGTAACTGATAGTATTGTTACTTACTCTAAAGAAGTAGACAAAGATTGAAAGATTGTAACTGATAGCATTGTTACTTACTCTAAAGAAGGAGACAAAGATTGAAAGATTGTAACTGATAGTATTGTTACTTACTCTAAAGAAGTAGACAAAGATTGAAAGATTGTAACTAACAGTATTGTTACTTACTCTCAAGCTAAAATTCTCTATTTATAAAAAAATTGTATGCTTTTCTTTTCCATTTAAAAAAAATCTTTTTGAATTTTCTAAATAAATTTCTCATCTTTTTTCTTCCTCATTTGCCTTTCAGCTTTGAGGGGAGATTTGTGGTCTTTTGCTCTTCTGTTCGCCTCTGCTGCTGTTATGTTTCATAGTGTTTCTTATATTTCATCAATCCATCTTTTTTTGTAGTTGGCCCTTGGGTCTGGTGGTCAGCCCTTGGATCTGGTGGTTGGCCCTTGGGTCTGGCTGAATATCTTGCAATGTTTTTTGGAGGCTCATTATGTTGTGTTTTCATCTTTCTACCAAACCATTTTATATATTGTTTCTTTATATTCTCTATGGCAGAGATTATTCCTAGCTTTTTTCTCAGTTCTTTATTTCTGACCTTATCTCTCATTATATTTCCTGTCATTTGTCGAAAACATTTTATCTAGGTAGTGGTTACTTTTCTAAATGTTCTTGCATCTAGCGTCCAGGTCCTCATTTCTCATCACTACGAGTATATACAAAAATTATAGCCACTTAAATCAACCAGCATGCTATATATGGCTACAGGGAAATGAAAAATTTAAAGTGTCAAGGTTGCTTACTCTGGGACCAGCAATGCCAGGAACACCTTTCTCTCCTGGCAGGCCAGGTAGTCCTTGTACACCCTGGAAAAAAAAAAAGAAGAGTAGTGAGTACATGTGAATTCATATAGAGAAAGTGTGCAAGACCTATGAACAGGTTAGAGTGTATGTTTCTATGATGATGATGTGAGTGAATATTTCTATGATGATGATGTGAGTGAATATTTCTATGATGATGATGTGAGTGAATATTTCTATGATGATGATGTGAGTGAATATTTCTATGATGATGATGTGAGTGAATATTTCTATGATGATGATGTGAGTGAATATTTCTATGATCATGATGTGAGTGAATATGTCTGTGATGTCATCATCTTCATCCCATAATTCCAGCACTTCCTGGGGCACCACTGACAGACTTTGTCAACTTTCTCCATTTTTCTCTATATCTTCAGTTTTATTTGTTTCTTTCCTTCTTTTTCTCTCTTTCATTCTACCCTATGGAATTCCTTCTTTCATCCATCCTCATTAGACCCTTTATAATTTTTCACTGTTTGACTCCACATAGGCCAATAAAATCCTGCCTGCCCTATTATTTATTAATCATGCAATCAGCACCAATGCAAATCCTGGCCACTGATTCTTTCTGTCATTTTCAATTTTCAGATCAGCGTTCGACTTTCCTGATTATTTTTTTTACTTGTTTTAGAATAGTATTTGCCTCTCATCTTGATCTTTGTATATTTTTTTGTTATCTGTTGAAGGCTTTGGCCGAAATGTAGTTTGTCATGACTTTCTACTAGTTTAGCTGCTTAATACAATTTTGTGTTTATTTTACATTGCAACTAAGAGTTGCTGCCCACTTTCAGCCCTGTGATGACAGGGGCCTTTACCACAATAACTGTGGTGATTGTGATTTTAGCATATGGTAAATAGGGTGACTGATTTTAGTTGTAAAATGTTGTGACTGATTTTAGTTGTAAAATGAGATGACTGATTTTAGTTGTAAAATGTTGTGACTGGTTTTAGTTGTAAAATGTTGTGACTGGTTTTAGTTGTAAAATGAGATGACTGATTTTAGTTGTAAAATGTGGTGACTGATTTTAGATGTAAAATGTGTGACTGATTTTAGTTGTAAAATGTTGTGACTGGTTTTAGTTGTAAAATGAGATGACTGATTTTAGTTGTAAAATGTGATAACTGATTTTAGTTGTAAAATGTGGTGACAGATTTTAGATGTAAAATGTGGTGACTGATTTTAGTTGTAAAATGTGATGACTGATTTTAGTTATAAAAAGTGATGACTGATTTTAGTTGTAAAATGTGGTGACTGGTTTTAGTTGTAAAATGTGGTGACTGATTTTAGTTGTAAAATGTGATAACTGATTTTAGTTGTAAAATGTGATAACTGATTTTAATTGTAAAATGTGGTGACTGGTTTTAGTTGTAACATGTGATGACTGGTTTTAGTTGTAACATGTGGTTATTGATTTTAGTTGTAAAATGTGGTGATTGATTTTAGTTGTAAAATGTGGTGATTGATTTTAGTTGTAAAATGTGGTGATTGATTTTAGTTGTAAAATGTGATGACTAATTTTAGTTGTAAAATGTGATGACTGATTTTAGTTGTAAAATGTGATGACTGATTTTAGTTGTAAAATGTGGTGACTGATTTTAGATGTAAAATGTGATGACTAATTTTAGTTGTAAAATGTGATAACTGATTTTAGTTGTAAAATGTGGTGACTGGTTTTAATTGTAAATGTGGTGATTAATTTTAGTTGTAAAATGTGGTGATTGATTTTAGTTGTAAAATGTGGTGATTGATTTTAGTTGTAAAATGTGGTGATTGATTTTAGTTGTAAAATGTGATGACTGGTTTTAGTTGTAACATGTGGTTATTGATTTTAGTTGTAAAATGTGGTGATTGATTTTAGTTGTAAAATGTACTGATTGATTTTAGTTGTAAAATGTGGTGATTGATTTTAATTGTAAAATGTGGTGATTGATTTTAGTTGCAAAATGTGGTGATTGATTTTAGTTGTAAAATGTGATGACTGGTTTTAGTTGTAAAATGTGATGACTGGTTTTAATTGTAAAATGTGGTGACTGGTTTTAGTTGTAAAATGTGATGACTGGTTTTAGTTGTAACATGTGGTGACTGATTTTAGTTGTAAATGTGATGATTGAATGTAGTTGTAAAATGTGGTGATTGATTTTAGTTGTAAAAAGTGATGACTGATTTTAGATGTAAAATGTGGTGACTGATTTTAGTTGTAAAATGTGATAACTGATTTTAGTTGTAAAATGTGATGACTAATTTTAGTTGTAAAATGTGATGACTGATTTTAGTTGTAAAATGTGATGACTGATTTTAGTTGTAAAATGTGGTGACTGATTTTAGTTGTAAAATGTAGTGACTGATTTTAGTTGTAAAATGTGATGACTGATTTTAGTTGTAAAATATGATGACTGATTTTAGTTGTAAAATGTGATGACTAATTTTAGTTGTTAAATGTGATGACTGATTTTAGTTGTAAAATGTGATGACTGATTTTAGTTGTAAAATGTGGTGACTGATTTTAGATGTAAAATGTGGTGACTGGTTGTAGTTGTAAAATGTAGTGATTGGTTTTAGTTGTAAAATGTGGTGATGATTTCAGTTGTAAAATGTAGTGACTGATTTTAGTTGTAAAATGTGATGACTGATTTTAGTTGTAAAATGTGGTGACTGGTTGTAGTTGTAAAATGTGGTGATTGGTTTTAGTTGTAAAATGTGGTGACTGATTTTAGTTGTAAAATGTAGTGACTGATTTTAGTTGTAAAATGTGATGACTGATTTTAGTTGTAAAATGTGGTGACTGATTTTAGTTGTAAAAGGTAGTGACTGATTTTAGTTGTAAAATGTGATGACTGATTTTAGTTGTAAAATGTGATGACTGATTTTAGTTGTAAAATGTGATGACTAATTTTAGTTGTAAATGTGATGACTGATTTTAGTTGTAAAATGTGATGACTGATTTTAGTTGTAAAATGTGGTGACTGGTTTTAGTTGTAAAATGTGGTGACTGATTTTAGTTGTAAAATGTGATGACTGATTTTAGTTGTAAAATGTGATGACTAATTTTAGTTGTAAAATGTGATGACTGATTTTAGTTGTAAAATGTGATGACTGATTTTAGTTGTAAAATGTGGTGACTGGTTGTAGTTGTAAAATGTGGTGACTGGTTGTAGTTGTAAAATGTGGTGATTGGTTTTAGTTGTAAAATGTGATGACTGATTTTAGTTGTAAAATGTGATGACTGATTTTAGTTGTAAAATGTGATGACTAATTTTAGTTGTAAAATGTGATGACTGATTTTAGTTGTAAAATGTGATGACTGATTTTAGTTGTAAAATGTGGTGACTGGTTGTAGTTGTAAAATGTGGTGATTGGTTTTAGTTGTAAAATGTGGTGATGATTTCAGTTGTAAAATGTAGTGATTGATTTTAGTTGTAAAATGTGATGACTGATTTTAGTAGTAAAATGTGATGACTGATGTTATTTGTAAAATGAAAAAGAAGGTGATTATTTCAGTGATAATAGTGTTGATTATGGTAGTGATTTAAGTAGAGGTTATGGTTGGCATTCACCTGAAAAAAGCAAGGCTGTGTTGTGCTGCTAGTTTATTGCAATTCATTATAGCACAGGTGATCATGTCTTTCACAGCTTTCTATCCCTATGACTGTTTATCATTTTCTTTTGTTGATTTCCTACCAAACCGCTCTCTTTAACTGTCTTGAATCTTTTCTATCTGTTTTCCTCTATCTCTTCTTCCTTTAATTTTTTTCCAGTTGTCACTACATACTCTAGTTGTTACGATACTTTATGTATAATCTATACAATCTACTTTATATATAATCTATACAATCTCATCATCATCAAGTACCAAGCCTGCTGGCGTAGATGATCATGTCTCTCCACAACTTGCGATCTCAGCAGCTATTTATCATTTCTGTTGTTGACCTTCTGCCAAGCCATTCTCTTAAGCTGTCTGTTATTTTTTCTCTTTGCTTCCCTCTATCTCTTCGTCCCTCAATTTTTCCAGTTTTTACAATATACTATACAATCTACTATATATATAATCTATACAATCTACTTTATATATAATCTATACAATCTACTTTATATAATCTATACAATATACTTTATATATTATCTATACAATCTACTTCATTTCTAATCTATTCAATCTACTTTATATATTACCTATACAATCTACTTTATATATAATCTATACAATCTACTTTATATAATCTATACAATCTACTTTATATATAATCTATACAATCTACTTTATATATAATCTATACAATATCATCATCATCAAGTACCCGGCCTAGTGGCGTAGGTGATCATGTCTCTCCACAACATTCGATCTCGGCAGCTATTTATCATTTCTGTTGTTGACCTTCTGCCAAGCCATTCTCTTAGCTGTCTGTTATTTTTTCTCTTTGCTTCCCTCTATCTCTTCGTCCTTCAATTTTTCCAGTTGTTACAATATATTCAAGTTGTTCTCTTCTCATTACATGGCCAAAAAATGATGATTGTCTCTTCCTAACATTGGAAATTAGGCAACAGAAAACCACCGTCGTAATTTCTTCGTATAATCATGAATCGCCACAGTTAAGGGGGGTTCCCATGGAAAACCCTCGTTCGGTAGGGGATGTTATGTGCTACAGGTGATACCCGATCGTCATCAAGCTACTGTAAGCAAAATAAAGATTAAACAAACTCTAATGATAGGTACTTGGAATGTGAGAACACTCATGCAGAAGGGTAAACTAGAAAATGTCATACAAGAAATGAAAAGAATGGGCTTACAATTACTGGGACTATACAATCTACTTTATATATAATCTATACAATCTACTTTATATATAATCTATACAATATACTTTATATATAATCTATATAATCTACTGCATATCTTTTCTATACAATCTACTTCATATCTAATCTATACAATCTTATTTCCAACAACAGAAGGAAGCATTCATCCTTTTTGACTATGTTATGAGAAAGAGATGCTCAGTGGTTGAGTGATTAGTGTACTTGCTTCCTAATCACAAGGGTTCAGGTTCAATCTCCAGAAGTGGTGGATTTCTTTTTTGTACCGACAATGCTCCAGGGTTCATCCAGTCTCTAAAAATGGGTACCAGAGATTTTTCTTGGTAGTAAAGTAGGCCTGATGTGATACCGACTACATCACCCAAAATAGTTCTGTGGTTATGGAAAAATATGGTCACTAACACTGAATTCCCCAAGCGCCTTGTAAGGAGTGGAAGGAACCTTTACTTTATTTTATTTTATGAGAAAGAAACACCTAGAAATATACCATGAAAATATGAATAAATTGAGGGAAGAAGAGATGGAGGGAAGCAAAAAGAAAAGATACAAGACAATTTAAGAGAGTGATTTGGTTGGAGTTCAACAACAAAATGACAAACAGCTGTAAAGATTGAAAGTTGTGAAGAGACATAATCACCTATGCCTGCAGACATGATAGTTGGGAGGGAGACTGGGTGGATTAAAGGTAAGATGTCAGCCTTTGAACAAGAGTTTCCTGGGTTCGAATCCCGCAATAGGCAATGAAAATTTTTCACTTTGAATTGATTGTTTCCTCATGGCTTTACCCTCCCATGGTTTCTGGGTAGTGTAATCTTGTCCACTCGGATCAGGAAGAAAAACTGGAGGTCCTGTGTGTACTTGCACATTTTGAAGAGTCCTTGGCAGTTCAAAGTCTTAAAAGAATAGGCCAAAAATGGTCACCTCTCAGACAAAAGAAAGGAAAATAGTTAAACAAATCTACCCATGTTGAAGACAGGGGCATCAGATCTAAAAGGCACTGATGCCATTGCTTTGCCATAAACTAAAAACACAAGGCATATTGGCCCACTTAATGCTTAAATGCTAAGAGATATGCCACTAGGTGTTGATGATGGTGAGTCTGTACCATTTGTCTTTTTTGATTTGCTAAAATAATTACTGAAATGTTTTATATGTTATCTATATCATTTGTCTTTTTTGATTTGCTAAAATAATTACTGAAATGTTTTATATGTTATCTATATCATTTGTCCTTTTTTGATTTGCTAAAATAATTACTGAAATGTTTTATATGTTATGTATATCATTTGTCTTTTTTGATTTGCTAAAATAATTACTGAAATGTTTTATATGTTATCTATATCATCTGTCTTTTTTGATTTGCTAAAATAATTACTGAAATGTTTTATATGTTATCTATACCATCTGTCTTTTTTTATTTGCTAAAATAGTTAATGACATGTTTTATATGTTTTCTATACAATTTCTCTTCTAGTTGCAAATACAGTCATTACAGTATTTTATATGTAATTATACTATTTTTTTCTTAAACTTGCTAGAGGGCAATACCTTAAAGGTAATCTATACCTTTTGTTTTCTTCTATTTGCTAATATAATCATTGAAATATTTAATAGGTAATCTATACAATTTCTCTTCTTTCATTTGCTAATATAATCATTGAGATATTTATATGTAATCTATACAATTTGTCTTCTTTCATTTGCTAATATAATAATTGAAATATTTTATATGTAATCTATATTATTTGTTCCTTACACTTGCTAGAGAGAATAATTGTTACAATACCTTATGTGTAATCTATACCATTTATTTTATTTCATTTGTAATTATAATAAAGTCATTGCAGCACATCAGTGTTCTACTGTCACTTTTCTGTGCCTTTTAGTCAAAAGACTTTTTATATTAAATTTCAACAATTTTTCTTTAGACAATAACAATATTTTAAATGCAAAGTTGAAATGGTAACTTACAGGCCGTCCACTCTCACCAGGGTAGCCAATGGCACCTCTGTCTCCTTTCTCACCCTATGGATGGAAGAAGTTGTTTTACATGCATTTAACATGTGGCTTAATAGATCTAATCTGTTGACAAAAGAAGAAGTTGTTTTACATGCATTTAACATGTGGCTTAATAGATCTAATCTGTTAACAAAAGAAGAAGTTGTTTTACATGCATTTAACATGTGGCTTAATAGATCTAATCTGTTAACAAAAGAAGAAGTTGTTTTACATGCATTTAACATGTGGCTTAATAGATCTAATCTGTTAACAAAAGAAGTTGTTTTACATGCATTTAACATGTGGCTTAATAGATCTAATCTGTTGACAAAAGAAGAAGTTGATCAATATTGTTTATCATCCAACAAAGTATGTTTGCTTGAACTCAAATAGTGAACTTTTCTTATGTCTTAAAAGTAATTTAACTATAAAATTTTAAAATAAAAATTAAATATATGAACTTTAAAAGAAAAGCATTTGCTTTTTTTTTTAAATTTGGAAGCATTAAGATTTTCCGTATGGAAGTTTTTTATCAATGCAACAGAAGAGATTTCAGTGACAACATTGTTCGTGGCTTTAAGAATCAGTCTACATATTTATATTTATCTAACATATAACATATTATGTATGAATTTTTAGATAATTGATCAAGGTATTAGATTTCATCAATACCAAGATAATACAAAACATATTTTAAAAATATGGTTTGATGATGGTTCACACTAATAAAATTGAGAGTGATGTGCTATGCGGTGAAACATATGTGACTGAAATCGGCATGGGCCATGGTGTGTAGAAACATATGGAAAGAGTTAACAGGATTCTTTTGTGGCCAATTAAAATTAATAGAAAAAAATATTATTGTTTTAGATGAATATTGAACAAGAAAATATGGTCCACTAATTATTTTCAAAGAAAGTTAAATTAATGTTTTTTTAAAAATTAAAATATGTGGATGATTTTAATTTTTGATCGAAAAGAGTCAACTGTTTAAACTCAAAATTATACAAGATTATCAACTGTTCATGTTTCGAAAGTGAGGGAAACAATATCTTTCTTGATCTTGATTCTTTCATCATCACTAGATATCGCATAGGGCTCATAGTGGTTTTTGCTATCCATCTCTATTCTAGGTGAGATGTTTAATCTTATCTAATGAGTCTATGCCTGCTAACTTTCTTTCTCTTATAACTGTTCTTTTTAGTGTCTCTCTATGTCTTCCTCTTTTTCTGTATTCTGGTGTTTCCCATAGAAGATCCTGTTTAGGATTTCCTTTGATTCCTTCCCAGCACATGTCCATATTCTCTTCCTAATTGTAGATGAGATCTTGGTTGCATAGCCATTCTCTTTTCCCTTTATTAGTCTTGAATTCATCCCATTGTGTACAGAGCTTGTTCGTAGGCATCTGTCTTCAAAAGTGTTTAGTTTTCTCTCAATCTCTTTTGTTGTTTTAAACCAGCGTGGTCCAACCTTTAGTTGCTCGAGGGCCAAGCAGAACCTTTTGTTGATCGAGGGCCAAACAGAACCTTTTGTTGCTCAAGAGCCAAAAAGAACCTTTAGTTGATCGAGGGCCAAACAGAACCTTTTGTTGATCGAGAACCAAACAGAACCTTTTGTTGCTCAAGAGCCAAAAAGAACCTTTTGTTGATCGAGAGTCAAACAAAACCTTTTGTTGCTCAAGACCCAAACAGAACCTTTTGTTGCTCGAGGGCCAAACAGAACCTTTTGTTGATTGAGGGCCAAACAGAACCTTTTGTTGATCGAGGCCAAACAGAACCTTTTGTTGCTCAAAAGCCAAAAGGAACCTTTTGTTGCTTGAGGGCCAACAGAACCTTTTGTTTATGGAGGGCCAAACAGAACCTTTTGTTGATTGAGGGCCAAGCAGAACCTTTTGTTTATCGAGGGCCAAACAGAACCTTTTGTTGATTAAGGGCCAAACAGAACCTTTTGTTGATTGAGGGCCAAACAGAACCTTTTATTTATGGAGGGCCAAACAGAACCTTTTGTTGATCGAGGGCCAAACAGAACCTTTTGTTGATCGAGGGCCAAACAGAACCTTTTGTTGATTGAGGGCCAAACAGAACCTTTTGTTTATCGAGGGCCAAACAGAACCTTTTGTTTATCGAGGGCCAAACAGAACCTTTTGTTGATTGAGGGCCAAACAGAACCTTTTGTTGATTGAGGGCCAAACAGAACCTTTTGTTGATTGAGGGCCAAACAGAACCTTTTGTTGATTGAGGGCCAAGCAGAACCTTTTGTTTATCGAGGGTCAAACAGAACCTTTTGTTGATTGAGGGCCAAACAGAACCTTTTGTTTATCGAGGGCCAAACAGAACCTTTTGTTGATTGAGGGCCAAACAGAACCTTTTGTTGATCGAGGGCCAAACATAACCTTTTGTTGATCGAGGGCCAAACAGAACCTTTTGTTTATGGAGGGCCAAACAGAACCTTTTGTTGATTGAGGGCCAAACAGAACCTTTTGTTGATCGAGGGCCAAACAGAACCTTTTGTTTATGGAGGGCCAAACAGAACCTTTTGTTGATTGACGGCCAAACAGAACCTTTTGTTTATCGAGGGCCAAACAGAACCTTTTGTTGATTGAGGGCCAAACAGAACCTTTTGTTTATCGAGGGCCAAACAGAACCTTTTGTTGATTGAGGGCCAAACAGAACCTTTTCTTTATCGAGGGCCAAACAGAACCTTTTGTTGATTGAGGGCCAAACAGAACCTTTTGTTGATCGAGGGCCAAACAGAACCTTTTGTTTATCGAGGGCCAAACAGAACCTTTTGTTGATCGAGGCCAAACAGAACCTTTTGTAGCTCAAAAGCCAAAAGGAACCTTTTGCTGCCTGAGGGCCAAACAGAACCTTTTGTTTATGGAGGGCCAAACAGAACCTTTTGTTGATTGAGGAACAAACAGAACCTTTTGTTGATTGAGGGCCAAGCAGAACCTTTTGTTTATCGAGGGCCAAACAGAACCTTTTGTTGATTGAAGGCCAAACAGAACCTTTTGTTGATTGAGGGCCAAACAGAACCTTTTGTTTATGGAGGGCCAAACAGAACCTTTTGTTGATCGAGGGCCAAACAGAACCTTTTGTTGATCGAGAGCCAAACAGAACCTTTTGTTGATTGAGGGCCAAACAGAACCTTTTGTTTATCGAGGGCCAAACAGAACCTTTTGTTTATCGAGGGCCAAACAGAACCTTTTGTTGATTGAGGGCCAAACAGAACCTTTTGTTGATTGAGGGCCAAACAGAACCTTTTGTTGTTTGAGGGCCAAATAGAACCTTTTGTTGATTGAGGGCCAAGCAGAACCTTTTGTTGATTGAGGGCCAAACAGAACCTTTTGTTTATCGAGGGCCAAACAGAACCATTTGTTGATTGAGGGCCAAACAGAACCTTTTGTTGATCAAGGGCCAAACAGAACCTTTTGTTGATCGAGGGCCAAACAGAACCTTTTGTTGATCGAGGGCCAAACAGAACCTTTTGTTGATCGAGGGCCAAACAGAACCTTTTGTTGATTGAGGGCCAAACAGAACCTTTTGTTTATGGAGGGCCAAACAGAACCTTTTGTTGATTGAGGGCAAAGCAGAACCTTTTGTTGATCGAGGGCCAAACAGAACCTTTTGTTTATGGAGGGCCAAACAGAACCTTTTGTTGATAGAGGGCCAAACAAAACCTTTTGTTTATTGAGGGCCAAACAGAACCTTTTGTTGATTGAGGGCCAAACAGAACCTTTTGTTGATCAAGGGCCAAACAGAACCTTTTGTTTATGGAGGGCCAAACAGAACCTTTTGTTGATCGAGGGCCAAACAGAACCTTTTGTTTATGGAGGGCCAAACAGAACCGTTTGTTTATGGAGGGCCAAACAGAACCTTTTGTTGATCGAGGGCCAAACAGAACCTTTTGTTGATCGAGGGCCAAACAGAACCTTTTGTTGATCGAGGGCCAAACAGAACCTTTTGTTGATCGAGGGCCAAACAGAACCTTTTGTTTATGGAGGGCCAAACAGAACCTTTTGTTGATTGAGGGCCAAACAGAACCTTTTGTTGATCGAGGGCCAAACAGAGCCTTTTGTTTATGGAGGGCCAAACAGAACCTTTTGTTTATGGAGGGCCAAACAGAACCTTTTGTTGATCGAGGGCCAAACATAACCTTTTGTTGATCGAGGGCCAAACAGAACCTTTTGTTGATCGAGAGCCAAACAGAACCTTTTGTTGATCGAGGGCCAAACAGAACCTTTTGTTGATCGAGGGCCAAACAGAACCTTTTGTTGATCGAGGGCCAAACAGAACCTTTTGTTTATGGAGGGCCAAACAGAACCTTTTGTTGATAGAGGGCCAAACAGAACCTTTTGTTTATTGAGGGCCAAACAGAACCTTTTGTTGATCGAGGGCCAAACAGAAACTTTTGTTTATGGAGGGCCAAACAGAACCTTTTGTTGATCGAGGGCCAAACAGAACCTTTTGTTTATTGAGGGCCAAACAGAACCTTTTGTTTATGGAGGGCCAAACAGAACCTTTTGTTGATCGAGGGCCAAACAGAACCTTTTGTTTATCGAGGGCCAAACAGAACCTTTTGTTTATGGATGGCCAAACAGAACCTTTTGTTGATCGAGGGCCAAACAGAACGTTTTGTTTATGGAGGGCCAAACAGAACCTTTTGTTGATCGAGGGCCAAACAGAACTTTTGTTTATGGAGGGCCAAACAGAACCTTTTGTTGATCGAGGGCCAAACAGAACCTTTTGTTTATGGAGGGCCAAACAGAACCTTTTGTTTATGGAGGGCCAAATAGAACCTTTTGTTGATCGAGGGCCAAACAGAACCTTTTGTTTATGGAGGGCCAAACAGAACCTTTTGTTGTTCGAGGGCCAAACAGAACCTTTTGTTGATCGAGGGCCAAACAGAACCTTTTGTTTATCGAGGGCCAAACAGAACCTTTTGTTGATTGAGGGCCAAACAGAACCTTTTGTTGATTGAGGGCCAAACAGAACCTTTTGTTTATGGAGGGCCAAACAGAACCTTTTGTTTATCGAGGGCCAAACAGAACCTTTTGTTGATTAAAGGCCAAACAGAACCTTTTGTTTATGGAGGGCCAAACAGAACCTTTTGTTTATCGAGGGCCAAACAGAACCTTTTGTTTCTGGAGAGCCAAACAGAACCTTTTGTTTATGGAGGGCCAAACAGAACCTTTTGTTGATCGAGGGCCAAACTGAACCTTTTGTTTATCGAGGGCCAAACAGAACCTTTTGTCTATGGAGGACCAAACAGAACCTTTTGTTTATCGAGGGCCAAACAGAACCTTTTGTTTATGGAGAGCCAAACAGAACCTTTTGTTTATAGAGGGCCGAACAGAACCTTTTGTTGATCGAGGGCCAAACAGAACCTTTTGTCTATGGAGGGCCAAACAAAACCTTTTGTCTATGGAGGGCCAAACAGAACCTTTTGTCTATGGAGGGCCAAACAGAACCTTTTGTTTATCGAGGGCCAAACATAACCTTTTGTTGATTGAGGGCCAAACAGAACCTTTTGTTTATGGAGGGCCAAACAGAACCTTTTGTTTATCGAGGGCCAAACAGAACCTTTTGTTTATGGAGGGCCAAACAGAACCTTTTGTTTATGGAGGGCCAAACAGAACCTTTTGTTGATTGAGGGCCAAACAGAACCTTTTGTTTATGGAGGGCCAAACAGAACCTTTTGTTGATCGAGGCCAAATAGAACCTTTTGTTGATCGAGGGCCAAACAGAACCTTTTGTTTATGGAGGGCCAAACAGAATCTTTTGTTGTTCGAGGGCCAAACAGAACCTTTTGTTGATTGAGGGCCAAGTAGAACCTTTTGTTGATCGAGGCCAAACAGAACCTTTTGTTTATGGAGGGCCAAACAGAACCTTTTGTTGTTCGAGGGCCAAACAGAACCTTTTGTTGATTGAGGGCCAAACAGAACCTTTTGTTGATCGAGGGCCAAACAGAACCTTTTGTTTATGGAGGGCCAAACAGAACCTTTTGTTGCTCAAGGACCAAACAGAACCTTTTGTTTATGGAGGGCCAAACAGAACCTTTTGTTTATCGAGGGCCAAACAGAATCTTTTGTTTATGGAGAGCCAAACAGAACCTTTTGTTTATGGAGGGCCAAACAGAACCTTTTGTTGATCGAGGGCCAAACTGAACCTTTTGTTTATCGAGGGCCAAACAGAACCTTTTGTCTATGGAGGACCAAACAGAACCTTTTGTTTATCGAGGGCCAAACAGAACCTTTTGTTTATGGAGAGCCAAACAGAACCTTTTGTTTATAGAGGGCCAAACAGAACCTTTTGTTGATCGAGGGCAAACAGAACCTTTTGTCTATGGAGGGCCAAACAAAACCTTTTGTCTATGGAGGGCCAAACAGAACCTTTTGTTGATTGAGGGCCAAACAGAACCTTTTGTTTATCGAGGGCCAAACATAACCTTTTGTTGATTGAGGGCCAAACAGAACCTTTTGTTTATGGAGGGCCAAACAGAACCTTTTGTTTATCGAGGGCCAAACAGAACCTTTTGTTTATGGAGAGCCAAACAGAACCTTTTGTTTATGGAGGGCCAAACAGAACCTTTTGTTGATCGAGGGCCAAACAGAACCTTTTGTTTATCGAGGGCCAAACAGAACCTTTTGTTTATGGAGGGCCAAACAGAACCTTTTGTTTATGGAGGGCCAAACAGAACCTTTTGTTGATCGAGGGCCAAACAGAACCTTTTGTTTATGGAGGGCCAAACAGAACCTTTTGTTGATCGAGGGCCAAATAGAACCTTTTGTTGATCGAGGGCCAAACAGAACCTTTTGTTTATGGAGGGCCAAACAGAATCTTTTGTTGTTCGAGGGCCAAACAGAACCTTTTGTTGATTGAGGGCCAAGTAGAACCTTTTGTTGATCGAGGCCAAACAGAACCTTTTGTGTATGGAGGGCCAAACAGAACCTTTTGTTGTTCGAGGGCCAAACAGAACCTTTTGTTGATTGAGGGCCAAACAGAACCTTTTGTTGATCGAGGGCCAAACAGAACCTTTTGTTTATGGAGGGCCAAACAGAACCTTTTGTTGCTCAAGGACCAAACAGAACCTTTTGTTTATGGAGGGCCAAACAGAACCTTTTGTTGCTCAAGGACCAAACAGAACCTTTTGTTTATGGAGGACCAAACAGAACCTTTTGTTGATCGAGGGCCAAACAGAACCTTTTGTTGATTGAGGGCCAAACAGAACCTTTTGTTGATAGAGGGCCAAGTAGAACCTTTTGCTGATCGAGGCCAAACAGAACCTTTTGTTGATTGAGGGCCAAACAGAACCTTTTGTTGCTCAAGATCCAAAAAGAACCTTTAGTTGATCGAGGGCCAAACAGAACCTTTTGTTGTTCGAGGGCCAAACAGAACCTTTTGTTGTTCGAGGGCCAAACAGAACCTTTTGTTGATTGAGGGCCAAGTAGAACCTTTTGTTGATCGAGCGCCAAACAGAACCTTTTGTTTATTGAGGCCAAACAGAACCTTTTGTTTATCGAGGGCCAAACAGAACCTTTTGTTGATTGAGGGCCAAACAGAACCTTTTGTTTATGGAGGGCCAAACAGAACCTTTTGTTTATCGAGGGCCAAACAGAACCTTTTGTTGATTGAGGGCCAAACAGAACCTTTTGTTTATGGAGGGCCAAACAGAACCTTTTGTTTATCGAGGGCCAAACAGAACCTTTTGTTTATGGAGAGCCAAACAGAACCTTTTGTTTATTGAGGGCCAAACAGAACCTTTTGTTGATCGAGGGCCAAACAGAACCTTTTGTTGATCGAGGGCCAAACAGAACCTTTTGTTGCTCAAAAGCCAAACAGAACCTTTTGTTGATCGAGGCCAAACAGAACCTTTTGTTGCTCAAGAGCCAAAAGGAACCTTTTGTTGCTTGAGGGCCAAAAAGAACCTTTTTTTGATCGAGAGCCAAATAGAACCTTTTGTTGCTCGAGGGCCAAGCAGAACCTTTTGTTGATCGAGAGCCAAACAGAACCTTTTGTTGATCGAGGGCCAAACAGAACCTTTTGTTGATCGAGGGCCAAACAGAACCTTTTGTTTATGGAGGGCCAAACAGAACCTTTTGTTGATCGAGGGCCAAACAGAACCTTTTGTTTATCGAGGGCCAAACAGAACCTTTTGTTTATCGAGGGCCAAACAGAACCTTTTGTTGATTGAGGGCCAAACAGAACCTTTTGTTTATCGAGGGCCAAACAGAACCTTTTGTTTATCGAGGGCCAAACAGAACCTTTTGTTGATTGAGGGCCAAACAGAACCTTTTGTTATGGAGGGCCAAACAGAACCTTTTGTTTATCGAGGGCCAAACAGAACCTTTTGTTTATGGAGAGCCAAACAGAACCTTTTGTTTATGGAGGGCCAAACAGAACCTTTTGTTGATTGAGGGCCAAACAGAACCTTTTGTTTATCAATGGCCAAACAGAACCTTTTGTCTATGGAGGGCCAAACAGAACCTTTTGTCTATGGAGGGCCAAACAGAACCTTTTGTTTATCGAGGGCCAAACATAACCTTTTGTTGATTGAGGGCCAAACAGAACCTTTTGTTTATGGAGGGCCAAACAGAACCTTTTGTTGATTGAGGGCCAAACAGAACCTTTTGTTTATGGAGAGCCAAACAGAACCTTTTGTTGATTGAGGGCCAAACAGAACCTTTTGTTGATCGAGGGCCAAACAGAACCTTTTGTTTATGGAGGGCCAAACAGAACCTTTTGTTGATCGAGGGCCAAACAGAACCTTTTGTTTATGGAGGGCCAAACAGAACCAATTGTTGATCGAGGGCCAAACAGAACCTTTTGTTTATCGAGGGCCAAACAGAACCTTTTGTTGATCGAGGGCCAAACAGAACCTTTTGTTTATGGAGGGCCAAACAGAACCTTTTGTTGATCGAGGGCCAAACAGAACCTTTTGTTTATGGAGGGCCAAACAGAACCTTTTGTTGATCGAGAGCCAAATAGAACCTTTTGTTGATCGAGGGCCAAACAGAACCTTTTGTTTATGGAGGGCCAAACAGAACCTTTTGTTGTTCGAGGGCCAAACAGAACCTTTTGTTGATTGAGGGCCAAGTAGAACCTTTTGTTGATCGAGGCCAAACAGAACCTTTTGTTTATGGAGGGCCAAACAGAACCTTTTGTTGTTCGAGGGCCAAACAGAACCTTTTGTTGATTGAGGGCCAAACAGAACCTTTTGTTGATCGAGGGCCAAACAGAACCTTTTGTTTATGGAAGGCCAAACAGAACCTTTTGTTGCTCAAGGACCAAACAGAACCTTTTGTTTATGGAGGGCCAAACAGAACCTTTTGTTGCTCAAGGACCAAACAGAACCTTTTGTTTATGGAGGGCCAAACAGAACCTTTTGTTGTTCGAGGGCCAAACAGAACCTTTTGTTGATTGAGGGCCAAACAGAACCTTTTGTTGATTGAGGGCCAAGTAGAACCGTTTGTTGATCGAGGCCAAACAGAACCTTTTGTTGATTGAGGGCCAAACAGAACCTTTTGTTGCTCAAGAGCCAAAAAGAACCTTTAGTTGATCGAGGGCCAAACAGAACCTTTTGTTGTTCGAGGGCCAAACAGAACCTTTTGTTGTTCGAGGGCCAAACAGAACCTTTTGTTGATTGAGGGCAAAGTAGAAGCTTTTGTTGATCGAGGGCCAAACAGAACCTTTTGTTGATCGAGAGCCAAACAGAACCTTTTGTTGATCAAGGGCCAAATAGAACCTTTTGTTGATCGAGGGCCAAACAGAACATTTTGTTGATCGAGCTCCAAACAGAACCTTTTGTTTATGGAGGGCCAAACAGAACCTTTTGTTGATCGAGGGCCAAACAGAACCTTTTGTTTATCGAGGGCCAAACAGAACCTTTTCTTTATGGAGGGCCAAGTAGAACCTTTTGTTTATCGAGGGCCAAACAGAACCTTTTGTTGATTGAGGGCCAAACAGAACCTTTTGTTTATGGAGGGCCAAACAGAACCTTTTGTTTATCGAGGGCCAAACAGAACCTTTTGTTGATTGAGGGCCAAACAGAACCTTTTGTTTATGGAGGGCCAAACAGAACCTTTTGTTTATCGAGGACCAAACAGAACCTTTTGTTTATGGAGAGCCAAACAGAACCGTTTGTTTATGGAGGGCCAAACAGAACCTTTTGTTGATCGAGGGCCAAACAGAACCTTTTGTTTATCGAGGGCCAAACAGAACCTTTTGTTTATGGAGGGCCAAACAGAACCTTTTGTTTATGGAGGGCCAAACAGAACCTTTTGTTGATCGAGGGCCAAACAGAACCTTTTGTTTATGGAGGGCCAAACAGAACCTTTTGTTGATCGAGGGCCAAACAGAACCTTTTGTTTATGGAGGGCCAAACAGAACCTTTTGTTTATCGAGGGCCAAACAGAACCTTTTGTTTATGGAGAGCCAAACAGAACCTTTTGTTTTTGGAGGGCCAAACAGAACCTTTTGTTGATCGAGGGCCAAACAGAACCTTTTGTTTATCAAGGGCCAAACAGAACCTTTTGTTGCTCGAGGGCCAAACAGAACCTTTTGTCTATGGAGGGCCAAACAGAACCTTTTGTTTATCGAGGGCCAAACATAACCTTTTGTTGATTGAGGGCCAAATATAACCTTTTGTTTATGGAGGGCCAAACAGAACCTTTTGTTGATCGAGGGCCAAACAGAACCTTTTGTTTATGGAGAGCCAAACAGAACCTTTTGTTTATGGAGGGCCAAACAGAACCTTTTGTTGATCGAGGGCCCAACAGAACCTTTTGTTGATTGAGGGCCAAACAGAACCTTTTGTTTATGGATGGCCAAACAGAACCTTTTGTTTATGGAGGGCCAAACAGAACCTTTTGTTGATCGAGGGCCAAACTGAACCTTTTGTTTATTGAGGGCCAAACAGAACCTTTTGTCTATGGAGGACCAAACAGAACCTTTTGTTTATCGAGGGCCAAACAGAACCTTTTGTTTATGGAGAGCCAAACAGAACCTTTTGTTTATAGAGGGCCAAACAGAACCTTTTGTTGATCGAGCGCCAAACAGAACCTTTTGTCTATGGAGGGCCAAACAAAACCTTTTGTCTATGGAGGGCCAAACAGAACCTTTTGTCTATGGAGGGCCAAACAGAACCTTTTGTTTATCGAGGGCCAAACATAACCTTTTGTTGATTGAGGGCCAAACAGAACCTTTTGTTTATGGAGGGCCAAACAGAACCTTTTGTTTATCGAGGGCCAAACAGAACCTTTTGTTTATGGAGAGCCAAACAGAACCTTTTGTTTATGGAGGGCCAAACAGAACCTTTTGTTGATCGAGGGCCAAACAGAACCTTTAGTTTATCGAGGGCCAAACAGAACCTTTTGTTTATGGAGGGCCAAACAGAACCTTTTGTTGATCGAGGGCCAAACAGAACCTTTTGTTTATGGAGGGCCAAACAGAACCTTTTGTTGATCGAGGGCCAAATAGAACCTTTTGTTGATCGAGGGCCAAACAGAACCTTTTGTTTATGGAGGGCCAAACAGAATCTTTTGTTGTTCGAGGGCCAAACAGAACCTTTTGTTGATTGAGGGCCAAGTAGAACCTTTTGTTGATCGAGGCCAAACAGAACCTTTTGTTTATGGAGGGCCAAACACAACCTTTTGTTGTTCGAGGGCCAAACAGAACCTTTTGTTGATTGAGGGCCAAACAGAACCTTTTGTTGATCGAGGGCCAAACAGAACCTTTTGTTTATGGAGGGCCAAACAGAACCTTTTGTTGCTCAAGGACCAAACAGAACCTTTTGTTTATGGAGGGCCAAACAGAACCTTTTGTTGCTCAAGGACCAAACAGAACCTTTTGTTTATGGAGGGCCAAACAGAACCTTTTGTTGATCGAGGGCCAAACAGAACCTTTTGTTGATTGAGGGCCAAACAGAACCTTTTGTTGATAGAGGGCCAAGTAGAACCTTTTGTTGATCGAGGCCAAACAGAACCTTTTGTTGATTGAGGGCCAAACAGAACCTTTTGTTGCTCAAGATCCAAAAAGAACCTTTAGTTGATCGAGGGCCAAACAGAACCTTTTGTTGTTCGAGGGCCAAACAGAACCTTTTGTTGTTCGAGGGCCAAACAGAACCTTTTGTTGACTGAGGGCCAAGTAGAACCTTTTGTTGATCGAGGGCCAAACAGAACCTTTTGTTTATGGAGGGCCAAACAGAACCTTTTGTTTATCGAGGGCCAAACAGAACCTTTTGTTGATTGATGGCCAAACAGAACCTTTTGTTTATGGAGGGCCAAACAGAACCTTTTGTTTATCGAGGGCCAAACAGAACCTTTTTTTTATTGAGGGCCAAACAGAACCTTTTGTTTATGGAGGGCCAAACAGAACCTTTTGTTTATCGAGGGCCAAACAGAACCTTTTGTTTATGGAGAGCCAAACAGAACCTTTTGTTTATTGAGGGCCAAACAGAACCTTTTGTTGATCGAGGGCCAAACAGAACCTTTTGTTTATCGAGGCCAAACAGAACCTTTTGTTTATGGAGGGCCAAACAGAACCTTTTGTTTATGGAGGGCCAAACAGAACCTTTTGTTGATCGAGGGCCAAACAGAACCTTTTGTTTATGGAGGGCCAAACAGAACCTTTTGTTGATCGAGGGCCAAACATAACCTTTTGTTTATGGAGGGCCAAACAGAACCTTTTGTTGATCGAGGGCCAAACAGAACCTTTTGTTTATCGAGGGCCAAACAGAACCTTTTGTTTATCGAGGGCCAAACAGAACCTTTTGTTGATTGAGGGCCAAACAGAACCTTTTGTTTATGGAGGGCCAAACAGAACCTTTTGTTGATCGAGGGCCAAACAGAACCTTTTGTTGATTGAGGGCCAAACAGAACCTTTTGTTTATGGAGGGCCAAACAGAACCTTTTGTTTATCGAGGGCCAAACAGAACCTTTTGTTTATGGAGAGCCAAACAGAACCTTTTGTTTATGGAGGGCCAAACAGAACCTTTTGTTGATCGAGGGCCAAACAGAACCTTTTGTTTATGGAGGGCCAAACAGAACCTTTTGTTGATCGAGGGCCAAATAGAACCTTTTGTTGATCGAGGGCCAAACAGAACCTTTTGTTGATCGAGAGCCAAACAGAACCTATTGTTGCTCAAGAGCCAAAAAGAACCTTTTGTTGAACGAGAGTCAAACAGAACCTTTTGTTGCTCAAGAGCCAAACAGAACCTTTTGTTGATCGAGGGCCAAACAGAACCTTTTGTTGCTCAAAAGCCAAACAGAACCTTTTGTTGATCAAGGCCAAACAGAACCTTTTGTTGCTTGAGGGCCAAAAGAACCTTTTGTTGATCGAGAGCCAAATAGAACCTTTTGTTGCTCGAGGGCCAAGCAGAACCTTTTGTTGATCGAGAGCCAAACAGAACCTTTTGTTGATCGAGGGCCAAACAGAACCTTTTGTTGCTCAAAAGCCAAACAGAACCTTTTGTTTATGGAGGGCCAAACAGAACCTTTTGTTGATCGAGGGCCAAACAGAACCTTTTGTTTATCGAGGGCCAAACAGAACCTTTTGTCTATGGAGGGCCAAACAGAACCTTTTGTTGATTGAGGGCCAAACAGAACCTTTTGTTTATCGAGGGCCAAACAGAACCTTTTGTTTATCGAGGGCCAAACAGAACCTTTTGTTGATTGAGGGCCAAACAGAACCTTTTGTTTATGGAGGGCCAAACAGAACCTTTTGTTTATCGAGGGCCAAACAGAACCTTTTGTTTATGGAGAGCCAAACAGAACCTTTTGTTTATGGAGGGCCAAACAGAACCTTTTGTTGATCGAGGGCCAAACAGAACCTTTTGTTTATCAAGGGCCAAACAGAACCTTTTGTCTATGGAGGGCCAAACAGAACCTTTTGTCTATGGAGGGCCAAACAGAACCTTTTGTTTATCGAGGCCAAACATAACCTTTTGTTGATTGAGGGCCAAACAGAACCTTTTGTTTATGGAGGGCCAAACAGAACCTTTTGTTTATCGAGGGCCAAACAGAACCTTTTGTTTATGGAGAGCCAAACAGAACCTTTTGTTGATTGAGGGCCAAACAGAACCTTTTGTTGATCGAGGGCCAAACAGAACCTTTTGTTTATCGAGGGCCAAACAGAACCTTTTGTTGATCGAGGGCCAAACAGAACCTTTTGTTTATGGAGGGCCAAACAGAACCAATTGTTGATCGAGGGCCAAACAGAACCTTTTGTTTATCGAGGGCCAAACAGAACCTTTTGTTGATCGAGGGCCAAACAGAACCTTTTGTTTATGGAGGGCCAAACAGAACCTTTTGTTGATCGAGGGCCAAACAGAACCTTTTGTTTATGGAGGGCCAAACAGAACCTTTTGTTGATCGAGAGCCAAATAGAACCTTTTGTTGATCGAGGGCCAAACAGAACCTTTTGTTTATGGAGGGCTAAACAGAACCTTTTGTTGTTCGAGGGCCAAACAGAACCTTTTGTTGATTGAGGGCCAAGTAGAACCTTTTGTTGATCGAGGCCAAACAGAACCTTTTGTTTATGGACGGCCAAACAGAACCTTTTGTTGTTCGAGGGCCAAACAGAACCTTTTGTTGATTGAGGGCCAAACAGAACCTTTTGTTGATCGAGGGCCAAACAGAACCTTTTGTTTATGGAGGGCCAAACAGAACCTTTTGTTGCTCAAGGACCAAACAGAACCTTTTGTTTATGGAGGGCCAAACAGAACCTTTTGTTGTTCGAGGGCCAAACAGAACCTTTTGTTGATTGAGGGCCAAACAGAACCTTTTGTTGATTGAGGGCCAAGTAGAACCGTTTGTTGATCGAGGCCAAACAGAACCTTTTGTTGATTGAGGGCCAAACAGAACCTTTTGTTGCTCAAGAGCCAAAAAGCACCTTTAGTTGATCGAGGGCCAAACAGAACCTTTTGTTGTTCGAGGGCCAAACAGAACCTTTTGTTGATCGAGGGCCAAACAGAACCTTTTGTTGATTGAGGGCAAAGTAGAACCTTTTGTTGATCGAGGGCCAAACAGAACCTTTTGTTGATCGAGAGCCAAACAGAACCTTTTGTTGATCAAGGGCCAAATAGAACCTTTTGTTGATCGAGGGCCAAACAGAACCTTTTGTTGATCGAGGGCCAAACAGAACCTTTTGTTTATGGAGGGCCAAACAGAACCTTTTGTTGATCGAGGGCCAAACAGAACCTTTTGTTTATCGAGGGCCAAACAGAACCTTTTGTTTATGGAGGGCCAAACAGAACCTTTTGTTTATGGAGGGCCAAACAGAACCTTTTGTTGATCGAGGGCCAAACAGAACCTTTTGTTTATGGAGGGCCAAACAGAACCTTTTGTTGATCGAGGGCCAAACATAACCTTTTGTTTTTGGAGGGCCAAACAGAACCTTTTGTTTATGGAGGGCCAAACAGAACCTTTTGTTTATGGAGAGCCAAACAGAACCTTTTGTTTATGGAGGGCCAAACAGAACCTTTTGTTGATCGAGGGCCAAACAGAACCTTTTGTTGATCGAGGGCCAAACAGAACCTTTTGTTGCTCGAGGGCCAAACAGAACCTTTTGTCTATGGAGGGCCAAACAGAACCTTTTGTTTATCGAGGGCCAAACATAACCTTTTGTTGATTGAGGGCCAAACAGAACCTTTTGTTTATGGAGGCCAAACAGAACCTTTTGTTTATCGAGGGCCAAACAGAACCTTTTGTTTATGGAGAGCCAAACAGAACCTTTTGTTTATGGAGGGCCAAACAGAACCTTTTGTTGATCGAGGGCCAAACAGAACCTTTTGTTTATCGAGGGCCAAACAGAACCTTTTGTTTATGGAGGGCCAAACAGAACCTTTTGTTTATGGAGGGCCAAACAGAACCATTTGTTGATCGAGGGCCAAACAGAACCTTTTGTTTATGGAGGGCCAAACAGAACCTTTTGTTGATCGAGGGCCAAACAGAACCTTTTGTTTATGGAGGGCCAAACAGAACCTTTTGTTGATCGAGGGCCAAACAGAACCTTTTGTTTATGGAGGGCCAAACAGAACCTTTTGTTGATCGAGGGCCAAATAGAACCTTTTGTTGGTCGAGGGCCAAACAGAACCTTTTGTTTATGGAGGGCCAAACAGAACCTTTTGTTGATTGAGGGCCAAACAGAACCTTTTGTTGATCGAGGGCCAAACAGAACCTTTTGTTTATGGAGGGCCAAACAGAACCTTTTGTTTATGGAGGGCCAACAGAACCTTTTGTTGATCGAGGGCCAAACAGAACCTTTTGTTGATCGAGGGCCAAACAGAACCTTTTGTTGATCGAGGGCCAAACAGAACCTTTTGTTGATCGAGGGCCAAACAGAACCTTTTGTTTATGGAGGGCCAAACAGAACCTTTTGTTGATTGAGGGCCAAACAGAACCTTTTGTTGATCGAGGGCCAAACAGAACCTTTTGTTTATGGAGGGCCAAACAGAACCTTTTGTTGCTCAAGGACCAAACAGAACCTTTTGTTTATGGAGGGCCAAACAGAACCTTTTGTTGCTCAAGGACCAAACAGAACCTTTTGTTTATGGAGGGCCAAACAGAACCTTTTGTTTATGGAGGGCCAAACAGAACCTTTTGTTGATTGAGGGCCAAACAGAACCTTTTGTTGATTGAGGGCCAAGTAGAACCGTTTGTTGATCGAGGCCAAACAGAACCTTTTGTTGATTGAGGGCCAAACAGAACCTTTTGTTGCTCAAGAGCCAAAAAGAACCTTTAGTTGATCGAGGGCCAAACAGAACCTTTTGTTGATTGAGGGCCAAACACAACCTTTTGTTGATCGAGGGCCAAACAGAACCTTTTGTTTATGGAGGGCCAAGCAGAACCTTTTGTTGCTCAAGGACCAAACAGAACCTTTTGTTTATGGAGGGCCAAACAGAACCTTTTGTTGCTCAAGGACCAAACAGAACCTTTTGTTTATCGAGGGCCAAACAGAACCTTTTGTTTATGGAGAGCCAAACAGAACCTTTTGTTTATGGAGGGCCAAACAGAACCTTTTGTTGATCGAGGGCCAAACAGAACCTTTTGTTTATCGAGGGCCAAACAGAACCTTTTGTTTATGGAGGGCCAAACAGAACCTTTTGTTTATGGAGGGCCAAACAGAACCATTTGTTGATCGAGGGCCAAACAGAACCTTTTGTTTATGGAGGGCCAAACAGAACCTTTTGTTGATCGAGGGCCAAACAGAACCTTTTGTTTATGGAGGGTCAAACAGAACCTTTTGTTGATCGAGGGCCAAACAGAACCTTTTGTTTATGGAGGGCCAAACAGAACCTTTTGTTGATCGAGGGCCAAATAGAACCTTTTGTTGATCGAGGGCCAAACAGAACCTTTTGTTTATGGAGGGCCAAACAGAACCTTTTGTTGATTGAGGGCCAAACAGAACCTTTTGTTGATCGAGGGCCAAACAGAACCTTTTGTTTATGGAGGGCCAAACAGAACCTTTTGTTTATGGAGGGCCAAACAGAACCTTTTGTTGATCGAGGGCCAAACAGAACCTTTTGTTGATCGAGGGCCAAACAGAACCTTTTGTTGATCGAGGGCCAAACAGAACCTTTTGTTGATCGAGGGCCAAACAGAACCTTTTGTTTATGGAGGGCCAAACAGAACCTTTTGTTGATTGAGGGCCAAACAGAACCTTTTGTTGATCGAGGGCCAAACAGAACCTTTTGTTTATGGAGGGCCAAACAGAACCTTTTGTTTATGGAGGGCCAAACAGAACCTTTTGTTGCTCAAGGACCGAACAGAACCTTTTGTTTATGGAGGGCCAAACAGAACCTTTTGTTTCTCAAGACCAACAGAACCTTTTGTTTATGGAGGGCCAAACAGAACCTTTTGTTTATGGAGGGCCAAACAGAACCTTTTGTTGATTGAGGGCCAAACAGAACCTTTTGTTGATTGAGGGCCAAGTAGAACCGTTTGTTGATCGAGGCCAAACAGAACCTTTTGTTGATTGAGGGCCAAACAGAACCTTTTGTTGCTCAAGAGCCAAAAAGAACCTTTAGTTGATTGAGGGCCAAACTTGAACCTTTTGTTGTTCGAGGGCCAAACAGAACCTTTTGTTGTTCGAGGGCCAAACAGAACCTTTTGTTGATTGAGGGCAAAGTAGAACCTTTTGTTGATCGAGGGCCAAACAGAACCTTTTGTTGATCGAGGGCCAAACAGAACCTTTTGTTGATCAAGGGCCAAACAGAACCTTTTGTTGATCGAGGGCCAAACAGAACCTTTTGTTGATCGAGGGCCAAACAGAACCTTTTGTTTATGGAGGGCCAAACAGAACCTTTTGTTGATCGAGGGCCAAACAGAACCTTTTGTTTATCGAGGGCCAAACAGAACCTTTTGTTTATGGAGGGCCAAGTAGAACCTTTTGTTTATCGAGGGCCAAACAGAACCTTTTGTTGATTGAGGGCCAAACAGAACCTTTTGTTTATGGAGGGCCAAACAGAACCTTTTGTTTATCGAGGGCCAAACAGAACCTTTTGTTGATTGAGGGCCAAACAGAACCTTTTGTTTATGGAGGGCCAAACGGAACCTTTTGTTTATCGAGGGCCAAACAGAACCTTTTGTTTATGGAAAGCCAAACAGAACCGTTTGTTTATGGAGGGCCAAACAGAACCTTTTGTTGATCGAGGGCCAAACAGAACCTTTTGTTTATCGAGGGCCAAACAAAACCTTTTGTTTATGGAGGGCCAAACAGAACCTTTTGTTTATGGAGGGCCAAACAGAACCTTTTGTTTATGGAGGGCCAAACAGAACCTTTTGTTGATCGAGGGCCAAACATAACCTTTTGTTTATGGAGGGCCAAACAGAACCTTTTGTTGATCGAGGGCCAAACAGAACCTTTTGTTGATTGAGGGCCAAACACAACCTTTTGTTGATCGAGGGCCAAACAGAACCTTTTGTTTATGGAGGGCCAAGCAGAACCTTTTGTTGCTCAAGGACCAAACAGAACCTTTTGTTTATGGAGGGCCAAACAGAACCTTTTGTTGCTCAAGGACCAAACAGAACCTTTTGTTTATGGAGGGCCAAACAGAACCTTTTGTTGTTCGAGGGCAAACAGAACCTTTTGTTGATTGAGGGCCAAACAGAACCTTTTGTTGATTGAGGGCCAAACAGAACCTTTTGTTGCTTGAGGGCCAAACAGAACCTTTTGTTGATCGAGAGCCAAATAGAACCTTTTGTTGATTGAGGGCCAAACAGAACCTTTTGTTGATCGAGAGCCAAATAGAACCTTTTGTTGCTTGAGGGCCAAACAGAACCTTTTGTTGATCGAGAGCCAAATAGAACCTTTTGTTTCTTGAGTGCCAAACAGAACCTTTTGTTGCTTGAGGGCCAAACAGAACCTTTTGTTGATCGAGGGCCAAACAGAACCTTTTGTTGATCGAGGGCCAAGCAGAACCTTTTGCAAGGGGGCATGGGCCCCATCTCTTGTATGTATATAGTAGTAATTTTTTCATAGTAAATAATTACAATAAAGAATGTACTCACTGTGTTCCCAGGTACAAATAGTATATTGTAGTTTGCCATTGTGTTCAATCAATTAGAAACTTTCTTGTCACCCATTAATGAAAACTGTTGAAGAGGTCCGCAAGACCACCAAAATGAGCCTTGCGTGCCAGGGTCATGGGTTGGACCATGCTATTTTAAACCATATCTTTACTAACAAATAGGTACATTATTATGAACTCACCTCCTCGCCTCTATCTCCTTTAGGTCCTGTAGGTCCTTGACCTGTATGGATAGGTTGAGGTTCATGAAAATATGAGCCCGGGGGACCTGGAGCACCTTTATCACCCTTTACACCAGCAGGACCTTTGAGACCTGGTATGCTCGTACCCATGTCACCTTTTCTACCTTTTTCACCAGGTTGACCATTGGCTCCCTGTCAAACAAAAAAGGATTTAAGGTAACATAAAATATCACCTTTGTCCGCTAGCCAATAATTGTCACTTCTGTCAATGATGTCATAAACAAGACTAGATTTAAGGTTCTCATTGACATTGAATAAGAATATTATTATTAAAACAATCACTTAATGACCATAACCATACCAGCATCTTCAGAGCTTGTATGATAAAATAAATAAACTCTTTCAATTCAGAAAGTTTTTATCATTTTATCAATATAGCAGTAGAGATTTCAGAGACACAATTTGTCATGTTTTTAAATATTTATCTACATGTTTTTATTTAACACTTAACAAACAATATATGAAATTTTAGATAATTAGGATAATTAAATAATTAAAATAAAATTTAAATTAAATAAATAAAAACAAGAAATTATATTTCACTAATACCAAGATGATATAAGACATAAAGAAAGAATTTGATTTGATGACAGTTTACACTAATCAAACTGAGGGTGATGCACTGTGTGGCTAAACTAACGTGACCAAAATCAGCAAGGCACATGGTGGGTTGAAAACTAATTGAAAAAAATAACAAATCAAACATTTATTTTAAAAAGATGTAATAAAGAGCTGAAATAGATTAGAAGACCCTCTTATCTAAATATTTCATTTACATGTTTCAGGTTGCCTTTTCTATAAACATATTTAGAACAACTCATTTCACTTCATACCATACGATGTCTCATTTTGTTAGTTCTTATTGTGTCACGTCCTTATTTTTAATTTGTTCTTTATCAGATTTTTTACCTGCTCTGCTTTTGTTTGTCCCCTGTTGAAGATTTTTTAGAGTAAAACCATTGGTTTTCAGAGTCTTCTCTTATCAGTAAAGATTAAATGTTTTATTTTTTGTTGATAGCTTACAGTAAAGTCTTGATTTTGTGCCTTTAGTCTAATATAACCTCATATTTGCTAATTTTTTTTTTTTTGTAGGTGGGTGGGCGAGAATAGTGTATGTCTTTTGTATGTGGGTTCAACCTTCACACTGGCCGTTGAAAATTCATCTTTTGTACCACATAGACCCTGTATTTTAGGCCCGAATATTGCTTACTACACAAAACAATACATTTGGACTTTTTCATAGTCATCGTGTGGTTGGATAATTGGCTTGGTCTGGGACAGGGTGGTACGCGTACCATCATTCATTATTTTTGTGTGTGTCCAAAAGTGTCCAAATCAACGTAACATTATTTTCATACATTACCAATCGACTTGTTTCTGCATCACCACTGCAAATATCGCAGGATCAGACCTATATATATATTCAAAAACAAAGATTCTGACTCTGCCTGCTGATGTGGAAGTTCTGTGTGATGTTTTCTCTTGTGAAATAGTATCATTAAAAGAGCCCCGTCACGCCAAGCGGCATATAAGGAATATGGTGTTAGTAATCGATTTTACAGACCTTCGGCACATGACTTTTGGGGTAATTTGGTATTACGCCCGTGCCGCTTTACTTTCCCTGAAAAAAAATCTGGTGAATTTAAGGCTGGGTGAACCTGGCAGCCATCGGTCAGGATCGAACCCAGCCTCTTGTCCTTTGTAGTCCATCTCTAACCAGTGAGCTATCGTGGCTCTCAAATAGTAGCATTGTGTAAGTATAAATCTTTCAGTCTCGCAGGTACATACTATTTACCATGCTTTCTACTTAACGACAAATCGATTCTATAACAACCAGGAAGTTTTGGCTGTAATTTGAGATTCTTCTTCTTCTTCTTTTCTCTTTCACTGATACCTAAAAGGTGTCGTGGCTTATATCATTTGTCGTTCTCGAGCTGCTCGAATTGTCTGAATTAGTGATTTTCCTTTGTTGTTACATGTCTCTGTCACTGCATCTATCCATCTTCTTCTGGGTCTTCTTCTTGTCTTTTTCCATGCATTCTCGAGAAGAACGCCCTTGATGGTGATTGGTGAGGATTCATTCTGACCAGGTGGCCAAACCATTTAAGTTGTTGTTCTTCTATATATTCTTGGCAGGGTTTTGTTCCTACCATTTTTCTTATGGTTTCATTTGGTATTCTATCTCTTCTTGTGTTGTTTGTTACTTTTCTCAAGCAACGCATCTCACATGTATTGATCTTTCTTAAATGTGATTTAGAAAGGGTCCATGTTTGACTTTCATAGCATAAAGTTGGTATGAAGATGCTATTTATCATTTGTTTAGCTGGCATAGAAATGTTTGGATGTCTTAGCAATGGTGAAAGCTGGTATGTAACAGCATTTTCTTTTTGTATTCTCATGTCAATTTCTCTGTCTAGTTTTCCATCTTCTGTGAACATTGTGCCCAAATACTTGAATTCCTCTACTTGTTTTATTAATTTGAGATTAATCATCATTTTTTTAACATTTTCTTACCCATTATGGAGTTTTTTTTTTAAAGCTAAATTTTCGGCTCCTGAGATAGTTTAATCATCATTAAGTCGCATGTCCTTTGTAGAACGTTGTCCGTGCATATTGCCTGTGTGGCTACCAAGGCCCTGACAACAGTGAGGGAAGAAAGCCACTGTCACCAGTCAAGTAAGTCGTAAGAGACAACTAAGGAGATTTTGGAAACAAGGACTTTGCCAGTGCTACAGCTTTTGTGTATCTGAGCTGAAGCCATCTCCAGTGTTCTTGCTGGTGTGTGGCAGGCAAGTTTCACACTGGAGAACATGCTGAGGAAGGCATCTGAGCACTATGGAGTTGTCCATTGCAGAATGAAAGTGATATTTTGACTAAACTGAACTTAAGTTTCATCTCAGTTTGGTCGTGTTGGGGAGTTTACTCCAACGAAATAACAGAAGCTGGAACTGGGTCTTTATCAGTTCTAGGTCACTGATCCTGATGATCACCCACTGATCCGGATGATGATCCATTGATCCTGATGATGATCCACTAATCCTGATGACCACCCACTGATCCTGATGATGATCCACTAATCCTGATGATCACCCACTGATCTGGATGATGACCCACTGATCCAGATGATGACCCATTGATTCTGATGATGATCCATTGATCCTGATGATGATCCATTGATCCTGATGATGATCCATTGATCCTGATGATGATCCATTGATCCTGATGATGATCCATTGATCTTGATGATGATCCATTGATCCTGATGATGACCCATTGATCCTGATGATGATGATCCATTGATCCTGATGATGACCCATTGATCCTGATGATGATGATCCATTGATCCTGATGATGATCCATTGATCCTGATGATGATCCATTGATCCTGATGATGATCCATTGATACTGATGATGATCCATTGATCCTGATGATGATCCATTGATCTTGATGATGATCCATTGATCTTGATGATGATCCATTGATCCTGATGATGACCCATTGATCCTGATGATGATGATCCATTGATCTTGATGATGATCCATTGATCCTGATGATGATCCATTGATCCGGATGATGATCCATTGATCCTGATGAAGATCCACTGATCTTGATGATGATCCATTGATGCTGATGATGATCCATTGATCCTGATGATGATCCATTGATCCTGATGATGATCCATTGATCCGGATGATGATCCATTGATCTTGATGATGATCCATTGATCCTGATGATGATCCATTGATCCTGATGATGATCCTTTGATCCTGATGATGACCCACTGATCCTATGATGATCCATTCATTCTGATGATGATCCACTGATCCTGATGATGATCCACTGATCCTGATGATCCACTAATCCTGATGATGATCCATTGATCCTGATGATGACCCACTGATCCTGATGATGACCCACTGATCTTGATGATGATCCACTGATCCTGATGATGATCCATTGATCCGGATGATGATCCATTGATCTTGATGATGATCCATTGATCCTGATGATGATCCACTGATCCTGATGATGATCCACTGATCCTGATGATCCACTGATCCTGATGATGATCCATTGATCCTGATGATGACCCACTGATCCTGATGATGATCCACTGATCCTGATGATGATCTATTGATCTTGATGATGATCCAATGATCCTGATGATGACTCACTGATCCTGATGATGATCCACTGATCTTGATGATGATCCACTAATCCTGATGATGACCCACTGATCCTGATGATGATCCACTGATCCTGATAATGACCCACTGATCCTCATTTACCTTTTAGGCACTATTGTTATTGTTATTGAGTTATTGAGTTATTTGCGGGTCATCATCATTGCACTCCGAACATGCCCATAGGTGGCCAGATCCCCTCCTCGGCAACTCCCTCAGTGTCCAGCGACTGACGACTCCAGTTCTAAGTTGGTTGATAAGTCTTCTTACACAGCCACTAAGTTTCTCATTTCTGGCTGTGTCCACCTTAACTCCCATTTCCATCATCCGAAGAAGTGACGTGGATCTGTGTTTGTCGAAGTCCTGTGGTCTTCCCGCATCTCGGAGGGCATTGATGATGTCCGCCCGATCCATTGGTTGCCCGTCCTCAACGACAGCGCAGCTAGCCAACCTGTCCACTTTTTCATTTCCCCGTACTCCCGCATGTCCAGGGACATAGACAAAGGTGACCTTACGTATTTTGGATTTCTTCAACGACTCTACCCATTGCATGTGTACAGAGCCCGCCTCCACTTTTTTTATCATGCTCATCGAATCACTCAGTATACAAGTGTGTGTGTAGTCTTGTGACTCTAACCATTTAAATGCCTTGGTCACTGCCATCACCTCCATTGTTATGCTACTCGTAATCATGACGTATTCAACACTGTCTTCTTTTACTATTCTGCCTGCCGAACGTGCTGTAAATGCCCATGCACTTCTTTGGTGTCGTCTTACAGATCCGTCTGTATAGATGACTGCATCTTTCTCATCGGTGTTATCGCAGATGAGACCGTTGACCTCAGCATTAACCACGACCGGGTTCTGTTCCCTACTTTTCTTGTCGAGTGTGACAATACACGAGAAAGTCCCCTTGAATGACGTAGGCACCGGTATCCACTCATCACCAACGCTGATATTGTAGCCCACAGACCTGTTTGATGACATCTTCTGCTCGGCCCACCCATGATTTGCCACTTTTTAGCCTGGCACCCTTCCCTGTGTTGAGCACGTGGTGCAATGGATGCTCTTTATCTGTACTAATCTTCAGGTATGCTCGTGCTCTCCAGATCTTGATTCTGTCATCCATGGTTGGAAAGTCAAGAAGATACCCCATTGCTTCACAGGGAGTGCCCCTTGTATATCCAAGATAATGTGCATGGCTTCATTTTGTATTTTCTCCAGCCTATCAATTGACGTGGTCTCGAAAACATAGGCTGCGATCAAACTTAACTCCGAGGTATGTCATCAACTTGTTCCTGGTCACCTCATCATGTCCCATTCGTACTACCGGTGTGGTCGTATTAAAGATATGATTATTAAGGGAGAACCATGAAACTGATGCTTTATTAGGATTAACCAAGGCACCTGAAACCCCACACCAGGAAGAAATGCGATCAAGTTCGTCTTGCATTGTGGAGGTGAGTTCCCGTCTGTCTCTTCACTGTCGATATACCAGAATATCATCAGCAAAAGTCATAGTTCTTCCCCTCCCATCCAGCTGTTGTTCCGTGATCATTATTATGTACACGTTAAATAGAACTGGTGACAATGCCTGTGGCAGCCCTGGACAAATGGATGTTGGCTCGGAAGACCAACTTCCACATCTGAGTATCACCTTCCGCTGAAACAGTGCCGCGGCGATCCATCTAATGAGGAAGGGGTGCACCGCCAGTTTGAGGAGCATATGCATGAGATATTCAAATGGTACCCTGTTGTATGCATCCTCCAGATCTATAGCAGCAGCACATGTCTCCTCTCGTCCGTGGAAGCCTTCGAAGACGTCATAGGCAAAGACTGCCGCATTGAGCCATGTCTCTTTGTTATATCTATAACCTCCGAGTGTGGGTGGGAATACGTGTTTCTGTTCAAGGCGACAGGTGAGGACACGGGCAACTATTTTCTCCAGCAGCTTGCCCTCAGTTTTCTGCATTGTGATGATTCTGTAGGCACTGATCTGAGAATGGTTCTTGTTTGGCTTCGGTAGCGGTAGTAAGTAGCTGTGTAGCCACTCCTCTTTAATCTGGCCACTCCGAATGCTGGCATTAAACTCATTGGCCAGTTTTATCAAGTCGTCGTCAGCTAAATCGCCTATGTCATCGTACCGAACACCATCTGGACCAGGAGCAGTGTTGTGTGACCTTTTAAGTGTCGTGCGAATGGTATCGGTTGTGATGGTGAGATCTTTTTCCAGCACTACATCCTTACACAATTTTGACAGCGATCCCCGTATCCTCATTCTTACAGCCTCATTTCTTTGATTTCTTACAGTCTCCGCAGATAATGACGTTCTCTTCATCGAACTCGAAGAGATTCTGCCATTGTTGTGTGTCCGCGTTACATGCATACACATTTACAATCACGAAATGAACTGGGGTCTGCACCCTAACCGCATGTACCTGCAATTCTGCACTGTTTTTGGTCACTAACATCTAGCTAATGCGTTGTGCATTTCTTATTTAGACTTTAGAATAGAATGACTTCACTGAAAGTGGGGGATACCCATATCTGCTCAACTCCCATTCCAGCAACCAACAAAAGTGTTTATTCCGATCATCCTCACTGTTCTACGGAACATGTTGTCTTGCATTTCTTGTTTTTAAGCTAGCTGAAAAGGTACTCTTCAACATCAGCACAGATTGCATAAATCAACCGCATTGTATAAATCAATGAAATTTGCCATTTTTATTTTCGTTTTCATTTTCTTCTTTGTTTTTCTTCTTTTTAATTTTTTTTTCCGCACTCAAAATGACAAAACCTGATAGTAATAAAAAAAAAGTAAATAAAGTGTCCCATCACGCGAAGTGGCGTATAGGGAATATGGTGTTAGTGACCATACCTTTTATAGAACTTCAGCATATGATTTTTGGGTATTACACCCCTGCCGATTTACTTTCCCACAAAAAATCCGGTACCAATTTAAGGCTGGGTGAACCCAAAAGTTGTCAATCGCGATCGAAGCCGACCTCTTGCCTTTAGTTCACTAACCCCTGATGATATTAATAACCTAGATAACTGACTTACAATGTCAACAGATTAATACATTTTATTAACAGAATTACAGGGAGATAATGAGAGAAAGAAGTTAAAATTACATACATTTGGTCCAGGCAAACCACTGTCTCCTTTAGGTCCAGTTGGTCCAGTAAACCCTTGAAGACCCTATGATGGATTTGAATGAAAGTTAATAAAGACATAGCACTAATAATTTAAGCTTTAATTTAGAAGACTTACATGAAAAGAGAGAGAGTATAGATGATCACATCAATGTTTTTGTACCCTAGATTGATGAGACTAGAATGACGTCAATGTGGGTGGTTCTCTTGGTTAATGAGAACAAAATTACATCAAGGGTTTTTGTTCTCTTGATTAATGAGAACAAAATTACATTAAGGGTTTTTGTTCTTTTGATTAATGAGAACAAAATTACATTAAGGGTTTTTGTTCTCTTGATTAATGAGAAAAAATTACATTAAGGGTTTTTGTTCTCTTGATTAATGAGAACAAAATTACATTAAGGATTTTTGTTCTCTTGATTAATGAGAACAAAATTACATCAAGAGTTTTTGTTCTTTTGATTAATGAGAACAAATTACATTAAGGGTTTTTGTTCTCTTGATTAATGAGAACAAAATTACATCAAGAGTTTTTGTTCTTTTGATTAATGAGAACAAAATTACATCAAGGGTTTTTGTTCTCTTGATTAATGAGAACAAAATTACATCAAGGGTTTTTGTTCTCTTGATTAATAAACTAGAACTGCATCAGAGTTACCTAAACATTTCTTATTCTCTTACTAATGAGACCAGCGTTACTTAAGCATTTCTTATTCTCTTAATTAATGAGACTATAATTAAATCAGTGGTTTTTGTACTCTAAACTAATGAGACTAGAATCTCATCAATGGTTCTTATATTGTTGGTAAATAAGACCAGCATTACATTGTGCTAATATTGACAAAAGAGAAAACATACCAGACAGCTTAAGAGAATGGTTTGGCAGAAGGTCAACAATGGAAATGATAAATAGCTGTCGAGATCGAAAGTTATAGAGAGACATGATCACCTACGCCAATAGGCATGCAACTTGATGATGATGAATAATGACAATAGACTTAATTAAATAATAAAGTACTGTTAGCTAACACATTTAAAGTCACTGCAATATCATCATCATCAAGCACCGGGCCTGCATGCGTAGGTGTTCATGTCTCTCCACAACTTTCGATCTCTGCAGCTATTTATCATTTCTGTTTTTGACCTTCTGCCAAGCCATTCTCTTAAGCTGCTATTTTTTTCTCTTTGCTTCCCTCTATCTCTTCGTTCCTCAATTTTCCCAGTTGTTACAATATATTCCAGTTGTTCTCTTCTCATTACATGGCCAAAAAATTATGATTGTTTTTCCTAATATTGGAAATTAGCTCTCTTTTTGCTTTGACCTCTCTCAGAACATCTTCATTACTCTTCTTAGCTGCCCATAGTACTCTCAACATTCTTCTGTAAAACCACATTTCTACAGACTCCAGTGATTTTCTTGTCTGTTGTCCGATTGTCCATGATTCGCATCCATATGTTAAGACTGGTTCTTCGTAACATTTCAGAACTCTTTTTCTTGTTTCTATTGTCACAAATGGATTGCGTAGTGTATGCACTGCAATATACACAGCCATTATCCTGCTTTTTTTTCAAAATTATGGATGTTGATATTTCAAAATCTTCACTGTTGAAAACATACATGTTATATCTCCCTATTGGCACAACGTTCCCATCAGCCTCAAAAGACATCCACCTTACAAGAAGGACAATAAAAGACATCCCCTTACAAGAAAGACAACAAAGGACATCCACCTTACAAGAAGGGCAACAAAAATCATCCACCCTACAAAAAGGACAACAAAAATCATCCACCCTACAAGAAGGACAACAAAAATCATCCACCTTACAAGAAGGACAACAAAAATCATCCACCTTACAAGAAGGACAACAAAAATCATCCACCTTACAAGAAGGACAACAAAAATCATACACCTTACAAGAAGGACAACAAAAATCATCCACCTTACAAGAAGGACAACAAAAGACATCCACCCTACAAGAAGGACAACAAAAGACATCCACCCTACAAGAAGGACAACAAAAGGCATCCACCCTACAAGAAGACAACAAAAGACATCCACCTTACAAGAAGGACAACAAAAGACATCCACCCTACAAGAAGGACAACAAAAGACATCCACCCTACAAGAAGGACAACAAAAGACATCCACCTTACAAGAAGGACAACAAAATCATCCACCTTACAAGAAGGACAACAAAAATCATCCACCTTACAAGAAGGACAACAAAAATCATCCACCTTACAAGAAGGACAACAAAAGACATCCACCCTACAAGAAGGACAATAAAAGACATCCACCTTACAAGAAGGACAACAAAATCATCCACCTTACAAGAAAGACAATAAAAAACATCCACCTTACAAGAAGGACAACAAAAGACATCCACCCTACAAGAAGGACAACAAAAGACATCCACCCTACAAGAAGGACAACAAAAATCATCCACCTTACAAGAAAGACAACAAAAGACATCCACCTTACAAGAAGGACAACAAAAGACATCCACCTTACAAGAAGGACAACAAAGGACATCCACCTTACAAGAAGGACAACAAAAGACATCCACCTTACAAGAAGGACAACAAAGACATCCACCTTACAAGAAGGACAACAAAAGACATCCACCTTACAAGAAGGACAACAAAAGACATCCATCTTACAAGAAGGACAACAAAGGACATCCACCTTACAAGAAGGACAACAAAAGACATCCACCTTACAAGAAGGACAACAAAGGACATCCACCTTACAAGAAGGACAACAAAAGACATCCACCTTACAAGAAGGACAACAAAGGACATCCACCTTACAAGAAGGACAACAAAAGACATCCACCTTACAAGAAGGACAACAAAAGACATCCACCTTACAAGAAGGACAACAAAAGACATCCATCTTACAAGAAGGACAACAAAAGACATCCACCTTACAAGAAGGACAACAAAAGTCATCCACCTTACAAGAAGGACAACTCCTATGTTAAACCAAGATCCAAACTGCTGAAGGAGTGTGTCAGCCACAGCGCAGGAAAATCAGAACTCCCACACATATACGAGTACCTACCATGTGACCATACGACCAGCTCAGCGTATGTCCTGATGAAGACTTACCCCTTCATCATAAAACAGGACAAAGAGTCAAGTTCGGATATGCATAAGAATTGAACGCTGAAGAAAAAGATCACCCTTCAAATCACGTCCACATATTTGTAACATAGTTTATCAAAGTCCTGAAGATTAGTCTCAGGATTGTAGTTCCATAAATTAATTATCTATTTCTTGTTTCTTTCCCATAATTAATCCACCCAGCACAGGAGACATCAAAGATAATCAGCAAGCAATACTCATGATATAAGAGAAAACTCAATGTACTGATAAAAACAGTATAGTTTAAATGTTTATTACTCTGTTCTGTCTTATGTCTGTAAAGCTGTAACATAAAGATTATAAGTGATAACTGTTTCCTTACTTGACACAACAGCTTTACCCCACCCCTCCATAATATCTCTGTTTAAAAACCCATTCTAAAGCTCCTTCTCTATCCTGAATTTCTATAAACAAAGGACAATAAGTGCATATGATTTATTTCATGCTTGAGATCTATACATTTTATTAAGCATGTTTCTCCCGTTAATTTTGATCTTTATTAATCTTGGTAACGATCTAATGAGATCACTTAAATTATTGCAATGATGTTTGAAAAAAAAAAAAAGAATAATTCGGATTTTCTAGACTTGTAACTTCAAATTCTAGAGCTCTCTTCAAACTTACATCTTGACCAACGTATCCAGTGGGACCAGGCTCTCCCTGAAGAAATAGACATTTTAAAAATAAGATTAGGATTTGTACAAAAATTGTTAAGTGCTTCAGTTTTTCTTCATTTCAATCGCAAGGCAAAGTGCCTGACATTCACAACTGCTTGTTTTCATTTCAAAAAGGCATTTCAGTTCTAATTGTAGAAACTTTGCAGCACGTATAGGACAGGCTGTTCTGAGGCTAGTGCATTCTACTGTTTTTTTAAATTGATATTTTATGGGAGTGGTTTCACTTTGTGACACCAAACATCAAATATGACTTTTTTTTAGTCAAATCGAATATTGATCTGTTATCTTTTTCAGTCAAATAATGCTCATAATAAAAATATCACAGATTTGCAAATCTCAGAGTTTCAGGGGATACAATATTCAATTTTTAACAACAGAAGTTTTTTTTTTTTTATATTGAGATACAGATTCTTCTAATCACTTTGAATGTAGACAAGAAGAAGTATGCGTATTTCATCTTCTTGGAGAGACATCAATGATCGCATCAACTAAAGGATTAATACAAACTACTGTGTTAACAGTGACAGAGTCACAAACTCAAATCGCCAGGTTTGGTGAACCATAAACTATCTGGACCCTACTGTACTTCTTTGTGATGCCACTAGTAACCGACTAACCAGTCTAGTCTGGCCAAGCAAGTAGAAGTCCAAGAGGGAATGTGACCTGGTACTTTAAAATGTTGTGCAGAAGTTAAACATCTATCTATCCGTCCGTCCGTCCGTCCGTCCGTCCGTCCGTCTGTCTGTCTATCTATCTATCTATCTATCTATCTATCTATCTATCTATCTATCTATCTATCTATCTATCTATCTATCTATCTATCTATCTATCTATCTATCTATCTATCTATCTATCTATCTATCTATCTATCTATCTATCTATCTATCTATCTATTGACCTTTCAAGCCGTAGCCGGCCCATAGGGCATAGACCCAGATACTCTTTCTCTTATCTAAATTTTATTCTAGCAGTTTTCAATCCTTGTAAAGATATTTTATCAAATCTCGCCATTTGTGCAAGCAACTCTATCTCATTGAGGTAGCCGATTCCTGCTGCTCTTGCCTCTCTGATCAATGTTCTTCTCAGTGTCTCTCTAGGTCAGCCTCTTTACCTCTTACCTCTTGTTTCCCACATGAGAGCTTGCTTTGTTACTCGGTTATTATCTCTCCTCATCACATGACCAACATATGACCATCGTCTTTTTGTATGTTTGAACGGCGCACAATAAACCACAACACAGCGTATCTAGGCCAGCTTAACTTCCTTTTAGGAGAAGATGGTGAAGAGTTCTAACTATTCCTTTACTAGTCATTAGGTGAACGATGGAAAGAAAGAAAGAATATTATTCATCTTAATGACAAATTATGAAAGAGTCCACTGCCATTCTATTAACAGGAGTGTTTATTACTGATCTGATAGTTTGTGAGTTCTTGGCTGAACGCCATGTCTGTAAGTGATTGTTAGTTGTTCTATTCTACATTAGATGTTACATACATCAGTTTTATTAAATAAATCTATTCACTAGTTGTTTCTATTCTACATTAGATGTTACATGCATCAGTTTTATTAAATAAATGTATTCATTAGTTGTTCTATTCTACATTAGATGTTGCATGCATCAGTTTTAAATAAATCTATTCACTAGTTGTTATATTCTACATTAGATGTTGCATGCATCAGTTTTAAATAAATCTATTCACTAGTTGTTCTATTCTACATTAGATGTTACATGCATCAGTTTTAAATAAATCTATTCACTAGTTGTTCTATTCTACATTAGATGTTGCATGCATCAGTTTTAAATAAATGTATTCACTAGTTGTTCTATTATACATTAGATGTTACATACATCAGTTTTATTAAATAAATCTATTCACTAGTTGTTCTATTCTACATTAGATGTTGCATACATCAGGTTTAAATAAATCTATTCACTAGTTGTTCTATTCTACATTAGATGTTACATGCATCAGTTTTAAATAAATCTATTCACTAGTTGTTCTATTCTACATTAGATGGTGCATGCATCAGTTTTAAATAAATGTATTCACTAGTTGTTCTATTCTACATTAGATGTTACATGCATCAATTTTAATTAAACGTATTCACTAGCTTTGTCATGGCTGTTTGTTTTACATTAAAAGTGGCCTTTTAATTATGATTTTGGGATTTTACAGGAAATTAATGTCTAAGGAAAATACTATGGCTCGAAAGGTCAATAGATAGATAGTCTTTCTGGAACAATCAATCTGTCCACGCTTCAAGGAATACTGGGATGGGCAGTTGAGTGGTTAAGGATATTGCCCCTACTGCAATGACATTGATTCCATGAATAGAATAGAATAGAAAATAGAATAGAATAGAAAATAGAATAGAATAGAAAATAGAATAGAATAGAAAATAGAATAGAAAATAGAATAGACTAGAATAGAATAGAAAATAGAATAGAATAGAAAATAGAATAGAAAATAGAATAGAAAATAGAATAGAATAGAAAATAGAATACAATAGAAAATAGAATAGAATAGAATAGAAACAAGAAAATAGAATAGAAAATAGAAAATAGAATAGAATAGAAAATAGAATAGAAAATAGAAAATAGAATAGAAAATAAAAAATAGAATAGAAAATAGAATAGAATATAGAAATAGAATAGAATAGAAAATAGAATAGAATATAGAAAATAGAATAGAATAGAAAATAGAAAATAGAATAGAAAATAGAATAGAATAGAAATAATTCATGCATTAATTCATTGAGTGCCATCTCCGCATCGAAAGTTGGCTACCATGGAGCGCCATTCTGCTCTGTCTCTTGCTTTGATGGTGCCGGTTGACATAGGCTGACCTGTCTATCTGAATAGAATAGATCTTGGAATTTTGCAGCATTTGTGGGTGTAGACATCCTTAGTCTGCAACATTCCACTTATTCTTAAAATTGATATTTCATGGAAGTGGTTCCAATTTGTGACATCACACACAAAATCTAAAATTGCTATCTAAAACAGAAATGTAGGCCCTGTGTATGAATAACACTTTAGTCAAATAAAAGACCTATTTGTAATAAAAAGAGCAAAGTTTGGCAAATTTGAGAGTTTCTTGTGTGGGATGTTCAATTCTAACCACACAAGTTTTTAAGTTTTTAGACATATTCTAATCAACAAGAATGTATATTGGAAGATGCATGCACATTTTATATTGGGGACTTCCGATCAATATGGTGGATAGGTGGCAGGAACCATTGAGACTCAGTCTGAAAAGTTGTTCCTTGTTGCAGTTTCCTCATATTCCAAGTCTGGCTTGTTGCAGTTTCCTCATATTCCAAGTCTGGCTTGTTGCAGTTTCCTCATATTCCAAGTCTGGCTTGTTGCAGTTTCCTCATATTCCAAGTCTGGCTTGTTGCAGTTTCCTCATATTCCAAGTCTGGCTTGTTGCAGTTTCCTCATATTCCAAGTCTGGCTTGTTGCAGTTTCCTCATATTCCAAGTCTGGCTTGTTGCAGTTTCCTCATATTCCAAGTCTGGCTTGTTGCAGTTTCCTCATATTCCAAGTCTGGCTTGTTGCAGTTTCCTCATATTCCAAGTCTGGCTTGTTGCAGTTTCCTCATATTCCAAGTCTGGCTTGTTGCAGTTTCCTCATATTCCAAGTCTGGCTTGCTGCCGGAGCTACTGAGTTTAGTACTCTGTGCACACCGTGAGCTGTGTTTTCCATCTGGATCGTGTTTCGATATTCTGATTGCTTATGATGAATGATGATATCATATGATGAAGGACAGTTCAGCGGCGTTCACTTTCGGTGCCGCTTGGCCTTATGTCTTATGCCATGTGCTGTAGCTGCTATGATGGGGAATGCAGCTGCCTTTCTTTGTTTGGATCCTTCAGTGGGATGAGTTTTAATTTGGATGATTCCACTACCATGGATGATTGAGCAATTATGGATTTTAATTAATTTGCAGTGATACCGGGGCTTCGACTAACCATAACTGTAACCTTTTATATTTCTGGAAAGATACAAATTAATTAAAATAGGAGATACACGTTACAAACATCTGTGCTGCACACATTTGTGATAATCTGGTGATGATAGATTTGTGAGAAAATAGAAAAATACCAAGTGGCTGGATAAAGAATATGATTATATGACTAATGGATTGATGTCTTAACCTGTTTCCAAATGGCACTGGCTATGAAAGTTTGGACAAGGCCAATTATAACACTCACTAGTTGCACCATAAATGTGCATCAAACCATTAACTTGAAAAAACTAATTTGATCTTTCTTTCACAGCCTTTATTTTAAAATTCCTTCAGCCAACTGACCTTTTGACCTCTGATTCCTGTGATTCCAATGGCAGGTTCACCTTTCATACCTTTGACCCCTGGAACCCCATCATCTCCATAATCACCTCGTGGTCCAACCTGGCCTGCTGGACCTGGGTCGCCCTTTAAAATAATTTTTAAAAAGTCATTCATTTAATAATAATGTAATTCATATAATAATAATGTAATTCATGCAATAATAATAAGCTAATTCAAACAATAATAAGGTAATTCATACAAAAATAAGGTAATTCATACAATAATGATGTAATTCATGCATTAATAAGGTAATTCATACAATAATAAGGTAATTCATACAATAATAATGTGATTCATACAATAATAATGTAATTCATACAATAATAATGTGATTCATGCAATAATAATGTGATTCATGCAATAATAATGTGATTCATACAATAATAATGTAATTCATACAATACTAATGTAATTCATGCAATAATAATGTGATTCATACAATAATGATGTAATTCATGCAATAATAAGGTAATTAATATAATAATAAGGTAATTCATACAATAATAATGTGATTCATACAATAATAATGTAATTCATGCAATAATAATGTGATTCATACAATAATAATGTAATTCATGCAATAATAATGTTATTCATACAATAATGATGTAATTCATGCAATAATAAGGTAATTCATATAATAATAAGGTAATTCATATAATAATAAGGTAATTCATTTAATAATATTAAGTAATTTATTCATTAAAATACACAAATAAAGGCTAATTTTTATCAATTTAAAGAATGAATGAACAGCACTGTGGTGAGATCCATAGTAGAGGTAGTCAGTATCTTTCATGTGATGACATCACATAGGTAGTCAGTATCTTTCATGTGATGACATCACATAGGTAGCCAGTAACTTTCAAACAATGACATCACATAGGTGGTCAATAACTTTCAAACAATGACACCACATAGGTGGTCAATAACTTTCAAACAATGACATCACATAGGTAGCCAGTAACTTTCAAACAATGACATCACATAGGTGGTCAGTACCTTTCAAACAATGACACCACATAGGTGGCCAGTACCTTTCAAACAATGACACCACATAGGTGGTCAATAACTTTCAAAAAATGACATCACATAGGTGGTCAGTAACTTTCAAACAATGACATCACATAGGTGGTCAGCACCTTTCAAACAATGATATCACATAGGTAGTCAGCACCTTTCAAACAATGACACCACATAGGTGGTCAATAACTTTCAAACAATGACATCACATAGGTGGTCAATGACTTTCAAACAATGACATCATATAGGTGGTCAGTAACTTTCAAACAATGACACCACACAGGTGGTCAATAACTTTCAAACAATGACACCACACAGGTGGTCAATAACTTTCAAACAATGACACCACATAGGTGGTCAGTAACTTTCAAACAATGACACCACATAGGTGGTCAGTAACTTTCAAACAATGACATCACATAGGTGGTCAGTAACTTTCAAACAATGACATCACATAGGTGGTCAGTAACTTTCAAACAATGACATCACATTGGTAGTCAATAACTTTCAAACAATGACACCATATAGGTGGTCTGTAACTTTCAAACAATGATATCACATTGGTGGTCAGTAACTTTCAAACAATGACACCACATAGGTGGTCAGTAACTTTCAAACAATGATATCACATTGGTGGTCAATAACTTTCAAACAATGACACCACATAGGTGGTCTGTACCTTTCAAACAATGACATCACACAGGTGGTCAATAACTTTCAAACAATGACACCACATAGGTGGTCAATAACTTTCAAACAATGACACCACATAGGTGGTCAATAACTTTCAAACAATGATATCACATAGGTGGTCAATAACTTTCAAACAATGACACCACATAGGTAGTCAGCACCTTTCAAACAATGACACCACATAGGTAGTCAGCACCTTTCAAACAATGACACCACATAGGTAGTCAGCAACTTTCAAACAATGACATCACATAGGTGGTCAGCACCTTTCAAACAATGATATCACATAGGTAGTCAGCACCTTTCAAACAATGACATCACATAGGTGGTCAGCACCTTTCAAACAATGACATCACATAGGTGGTCAATAACTTTCAAACAATGACATCACATAGGTGGTCAATAACTTTCAAACAATGACACCACATAGGTGGTCAGTAACTTTCAAACAATGACATCACATAGGTGGTCAATAACTTTCAAACAATGATATCACATAGGTGGTCAGTAACTTTCAAACAATGACACCACATAGGTGGTCAGTAACTTTCAAACAATTACATCACATAGGTGGTCAGTACCTTTCAAATAATGACATCACATAGGTGGTCAGTAACTTTCAAACAATGACACCACATAGGTGGTCAGTAACTTTCAAACAATGACACCACATAGGTGGTCAGTACCTTTCAAACAATGACATCACATAGGTGGTCAATAACTTTCAAACAATAACATCATATAGGTGGTCAATAACTTTCAAACAATAACATCACATAGGTGGTCAGTAACTTTCAAACAATGATATCACATAGGTGGTCAGCACCTTTCAAACAATGATATCACATAGGTGGTCAGTAACTTTCAAACAATGACATCACATAGGTGGTCAATAACTTTCAAACAATGACACCACATAGGTGGTCAATAACTTTCAAACAATGACACCACATAATAACTTCAGAGTAATGAACCCCTTGTCTTGCTAGTAATACTTATTCTCATATAAATTACTTGTCTTGGTAGTAATACTTATTCTCATATAAAAGTACTTGTCTTGGTAGTAATACTTATTCTCATATAAAAGTACTTGTCTTGGTAGTAATACTTATTCTCATATAAAAGTACTTGTCTTGGTAGTGATACTTATTCTCATATAAAAGTGCTTGTATTGCTAGTGATACTTATTCTCATATAAAAATACTTGTCTTGCTAGTGATACTTATTCTCATATAAAAGTACTTGTCTTGGTAGTAATACTTATTCTCATATATAAGTACTTGTCTTGGTAGTAATACTTATTCTCATATAAAAGTACTTGTCTTGGTAGTAATACTTATTCTCATATAAAAGTACTTGTCTTGGTAGTAATACTTATTCTCATATAAAAGTACTTGTCTTGGTAGTAATACTTATTCTCATATAAAAGTACTTGTCTTGGTAGTGATACTTATTCTGATATAAAAGTACTTGTCTTGGTAGTAATACTTATTCTCATATAAATTACTTGTCTTGGTAGTAATACTTATTCTCATATAAAAGTACTTGTCTTGGTAGTAATACTTATTCTCATATAAAAGTACTTGTCTTGGTAGTAATACTTATTCTCATATAAAAGTACTTGTCTTGGTAGTAATACTTATTCTCATATAAAAGTACTTGTCTTGGTAGTAATACTTATTCTCATATAAAAGTACTTGTCTTGGTAGTAATACTAATCTCATATAAAAGTACTTGTCTTGGTAGTGATACTTATTCTCATATAAAAGTACTTGTCTTGGTAGTGATACTTATTCTCATATAAAAGTGCTTGTCTTGCTAGTGATACTTATTCTCATATAAAAATACTTGTCTTGCTAGTGATACTTATTCTCATATAAAAGTACTTGTCTTGGTAGTAATACTTATTCTCATATAAAAGTACTTGTCTTGGTAGTAATACTTATTCTCATATAAAAGTACTTGTCTTGGTAGTAATACTTATTCTCATATAAAAGTACTTGTCTTGGTAGTAATACTTATTCTCATATAAAAGTACTTGTCTTGGTAGTAATACTTATTCTCATATAAAGTACTTGTCTTGGTAGTGATACTTATTCTCATATAAAAGTACTTGTCTTGGTAGTAATACTTATTCTCATATAAATTACTTGTCTTGGTAGTAATACTTATTCTCATATAAAAGTACTTGTCTTGGTAGTGATACTTATTCTCATATAAAAGTACTTGTCTTGGTAGTGAAACTTATTCTCATATAAAAGTACTTGTCTTGGTAGTAATACTTATTCTCATATAAATTACTTGTCTTGGTAGTAATACTTATTCTCATATAAAAGTACTTGTCTTGGTAGTGATACTTATTCTCATATAAAAGTACTTGTCTTGGTAGTGATACTTATTCTCATATAAAAGTACTTGTCTTGGTAGTAATACTTATTCTCATATAAAAGTACTTGTCTTGCTAGTGAGACTTATTCTCATATAAAAGTACTTGTCTTGGTAGTGATACTTATTCTCATATAAAAGTACTTGTCTTGGTAGTGATACTTATTCTCATATAAAAGTACTTGTCTTGGTAGTGATACTTATTCTCATATAAAAGTACTTGTCTTGGTAGTGAGACTTATTCTCATATAAAAGTACTTGTCTTGGTAGTGATACTTATTCTCATATAAAAGTACTTGTAAGACCATAGTTTTATGGACATAAATGATTTCAGTTTGGAAGAGTAAGGTCCCCTATAATGGTATTTCACTTTTTCTGGTGGTTCTCTAATTTGTCATTAAGATTCATAATTTTAGAAAAAAGAGAAATAAGTGATTTATTTTAATTTTATGTCAGGGTTATAGTTAGGAAACATGACTTTACCCTGGCGTAACCATAATCCTACTCTTAATCTTAACCCACAAATAAAATAAATTGCGTTATAAATGAATGGCATGAAATTATGAACATACATAGTAGAGTAGAGATGGTTTTAGTTATTTGAGAACCACTCTAGTTTGTTTTGACGCCAACTAAGGGGAGATCACTTTAATTAATATCCCTAAACTAGGACTTTACATACAAAAATACTAGAATAATAATAATCATCATGTGCCATACAGGTTGGCGTAGGCGATCTTCTATAATCTTCTTCAATCCACAGTGCATCGTATCAGTTCTGTTGTTGACTGTTTGCCATGCCATGACACCAAGTTATCTAGTATTTTCTCTCTTTGTCGTCCACGATCTCTCTTTCCTTGTATTTTTCATGTTCTTCTTCTTCTTTCCTTCCTCATTTGCATTCAGCGTCGAGGGGAGATATAATATGCAGTCTTTTGTTTTTCTGTTCACCTCGGCTGTTGTTATGTTTCCTAGTGCTTCTAATATTACATCGATCCATCTTTTTTCGTGGTCAACCCTTGGGTTTGGATTTTGCCATTTGTAACCAAGTATCCCAACTTTCCGCTTCTCATGATGTGTCCGAAAAATGTTTGTTTCTTTCTCATGTTTTTAGGAGCACCGTCTGATACTACCATGTATAACTATGCCAAAACATAACTTAATATTCAAAACTAGAATAATAGATAACAAGAAAAATGATAACAAAAACGATCTCAGACTGAATAGTAAGAAAACAGAAGTAATTGTCATTTTCAAAGAAACAATCATCACCAGCATGCAGTATAAAAATAAAAAGGACAAATATGAAACAAGTGCAATACGTCAAATGCTTGGGCACAATAATAACATCAGATGGAAGATGCACCATATAAGTAAAAAGAAGAACGGCTCAGGCCAAAATAGCATTTCAGAAAATTAAAAAAATCGTACACAAAAAATGTATGTCAATAGAAGCGAGAAAGAGAGTTCATCGGTGCTATATTGAGCCATTTCTGATCTATGGAATCGAATCATAGACCGTAAACAAACCAATGAAAAGACGATTAGAGACAACAGAGAAGAGATGTCTCAAAAGAATATTGCAAGTTCCCTGGACAGCTAAAAAGACCAACGAGGAAATTCTCAGGGAGGCCAACACAAAAAGGAAGCTCTAAGAAACATCAGAAAGAAACAATCAACATTTTCTGGCACATCATGAGAAGAGGAAAGTTGGAATACTTGGTTACAACTGGCAAAATACAGGGAAAGAAATATCGCGGACAACAAAGAGAGAAAATATTGGATAGCTTGGTGTCATGGCATGGAAAACAGTCAACAACAGAATTGATACAATGCACTGTAGATAGAAGAATGTGGAAGAACAGGATCGCCTATGCCAACCAGTATGGCACATGATATAGGTAATATAAATAATAAATAGTACTAGACGTCGAGCCGCGATTGCTCAGTGGTTAGTGAACTGGACTACAAAGGACAAGGGGTAGGGTTCGAACCCAACCGACGGCTTCCGGGTTCACCCAGCCTTTAATGGGTACCGGATTTTTTTCTGGGAAAGTAAAGCGGCACGGGCGTAATACCGACCACATTACCCCAAAAATCATGTGCTGAAGGTCTGTAAAATATAGGGTCACTAACACCATATTTCCCTATACGCCACTTGGCGTGCCGGGTCACTAACACCATATTTCCCTATACGCCACTTGGCGTGCCGGGTCACTAACACCATATTTCCCTATACGCCACTTGGCGTGCCGGGTCACTAACACCATATTTCCCTATACGCCACTTGGCGTGCCGGGTCACTAACACCATATTTCCCTATACGCCACTTGGCGTGCCGGGTCACTAACACCATATTTCCCTATACGCCACTTGGCGTGCCGGGTCACTAACACCATATTTCCCTATACGCCACTTGGCGTGCCGGGTCACTAACACCATATTTCCCTATACGCCACTTGGCGTGCCGGGTCACTAACACCATATTTCCCTATACGCCACTTGGCGTGCCGGGTCACTAACACCATATTTCCCTATACGCCACTTGGCGTGCCGGGTCACTAACACCATATTTCCCTATACGCCACTTGGCGTGCCGGGTCACTAACACCATATTTCCCTATACGCCACTTGGCGTGCCGGGGGTACTTGACTTTTTTTTTTTTTACTAGACGTCGACTTAGTAGCATCAGGTAAAACTATGAGTTCAGCTACTTCTCACTTCTGGTCAATACTCTCAGTAGGTCACTCATTCCTAACACAAACCGTGTCTGGTCTCACTTCTGGTCAATACTCTCAGTAGGTCACTCATTCCTAACACAAACCGTGTCTGGTCTCACTTCTGATCAATACTCTCAGTAGGTCACTCATTCCTAACACAAACCGTGTCTGGTCTCACTTCTGGTCAATACTCTCAGTAGGTCACTCATTCCTAACACAAACCGTGTCTGGTCTCACTTCTGGTCAATACTCTCCGTAGGTCACTCATTCCTAACACAAACCGTGTCTGGTCTCACTTCTGGTCAATACTCTCAGTAGGTCACTCATTCCTAACACAAACCGTGTCTGGTCTCACTTCTGATCAATACTCTCAGTAGGTCACTCATTCCTAACACAAACCGTGTCTGGTCTCACTTCTGGTCAATACTCTCAGTAGGTCACTCATTCCTAACACAAACCGTGTCTGGTCTCACTTCTGGTCAATACTCTCAGTAGGTCACTCATTCCTAACACAAACCGTGTCTGGTCTCACTTCTGGTCAATACTCTCAGTAGGTCACTCATTCCTAACACAAACCGTGTCTGGTCTCACTTCTGATCAATACTCTCAGTAGGTCACTCATTCCTAACACAAACCGTGTCTGGTCTCACTTCTGATCAATACTCTCAGTAGGTCACTCATTCCTAACACAAACCGTGTCTGGTCTCACTTCTGGTCAATACTCTCAGTAGGTCACTCATTCCTAACACAAACCGTGTCTGGTCTCACTTCTGATCAATACTCTCAGTAGGTCACTCATTCCTAACACAAACCGTGTCTGGTCTCACTTCTGGTCAATACTCTCAGTAGGTCACTCATTCCTAACACAAACCGTGTCTGGTCTCACTTCTGATCAATACTCTCAGTAGGTCACTCATTCCTAACACAAACCGTGTCTGGTCTCACTTCTGGTCAATACTCTCAGTAGGTCACTCATTCCTAACACAAACCGTGTCTGGTCTCACTTCTGGTCAATACTCTCAGTAGGTCACTCATTCCTAACACAAACCGTGTCTGGTCTCACTTCTGATCAATACTCTCAGTAGGTCACTCATTCCTAACACAAACCGTGTCTGGTCTCACTTCTCTTTCCCCGAGTTTCTTCTATACCAATCTCTGTGCTGATAAACGATGACTTCCCAACATTAAAATGAATATTGAGATTGACAGGTAAAAGGTAAAGTCCGAGACTAGAACCGGTGTCTTAGCACGCGAGTTTCCACCTACATGTGCTCGGCCACCTATCCAGAAATGTTCGGATATTTCTGTATAGTGTCGCCTCAAGCATCGAAACTCAGATGCGAGGCAACATTCCTCACCTTGACAGGCGTTTCATTGTAAAGTTGTAACCAAGCTCTTGACATAACGTCCATTAACTCGGGAATTACCGTGCAGGCTTTGACGGTTATCTCTGACGTGAATTACCTACCTTGTACCAAATTTCAATTTCAAATCTACGTACATTTTTGTTTGTAATCATTTCTAAAAAAATCAATCATTAAAAGCGAAAATGTTCCATAAAATATATCATAATACGGTAATTTCCTAGTTTAAGCACATATATTATTTGCGAGACATGGAAGCTCACTGTTAAACTAATCATAAACATTATCTGTAGTAAAAATAAGTTTTAGCAACTTAAGTGTAGCCATTTCCTTTACGTGTGGATTACTTCTAAATGATATCTACTGTCTCGTGTCGTGTATTGTTGTTATTATTTAGTCTGTTAAATGGTCTCTTCTGTCTCCATGTTCATGTGTTGTGTATTGTAATTGTTATTTATTCTGCTAAGTCGTGTCTCTGTGTCGTGTTTTGTTATTGTCGTGTATTGTTATTGTCGTGCATTGTTATTGTCGTATATTGTTATTGTCGTGTATTGTTATTGTCGTGTATTGTTATTGTCGTGTATTGTTATTGTCGTGTATTGCTATTGTCGTGTATTGTTATTGTCGTGTATTGTTATTGTCGTGTATTGTTATTGTCGTGTTTTGTTATTGTCGTGTATTGTTATTGTCGTGTATTGTTATTGTCGTGTATTGTAATTGTCGTGTTTTGTTATTGTCGTGTATTGTTATTGTCGTGTATTGTTATTGTCGTGTATTGCTATTGTCGTGTATTGTTATTGTCGTGTATTGTTATTCTCGTGTTTTGTTATTGTTGTATATTGCTATTGTCGTGTATTGTTATTGTCGTGTATTGTTATTGTCGTGTATTGTTATTGTCGTGTATTGTTATTGTCGTGTTTTGTTATTGTCGTGTATTGTTATTGTCGTATATTGTTATTTATTCTGCTAAGTCGTGTGTCTGTGTCGTGTATTGTTATTGTCGTATATTGTTATTGTCGTGCATTGTTATTGTCGTGTTTTGTTATTGTCGTGTATTGTTATTGTCGTGTATTGTTATTGTCGTGCATTGTTACTGTCGTATATTGTTATTGTCGTGCATTGTTATTGTCGTGTATTGTTATTGTCGTGCATTGTTATTGTCGTGTATTGTTATTGTCGTGTATTGTTATTGTCGTATATTGTTATTGTCGTGTATTGTTATTGTCGTATATTGTTATTGTCGTGTATTGTTATTGTCGTATATTGTTATTGTCGTATATTGTTATTGTCGTGTATTGTTATTGTCGTGCATTGTTATTGTCGTATATTGTTATTGTCGTGCATTGTTATTGTCGTGTTTTGTTATTGTCGTGTATTGTTATTGTCGTATATTGTTATTGTCGTGTATTGTTATTGTCGTGTTTTGTTATTGTCGTGTATTGTTATTGTCGTATATTGTTATTGTCGTGTATTGTTATTGTCGTATATTGTTATTGTCGTGTATTGTTATTGTCGTGTATTGTTATTGTCGTGTATTGTTATTGTCGTGTTTTGTTATTGTCGTGTATTGTTATTGTCGTATATTGTTATTGTCGGGCATTGTTATTGTCGTATATTGTTATTGTCGTATATTGTTATTGTCGTGTATTGTTATTGTCGTATATTGTTATTGTCGTATATTGTTATTGTCGTGTTTTGTTATTGTCGTGTATTGTTATTTATTCTGAATCAGATGACCACCCTGCTTGTTTGATCCGTTAACACTAAGATGACCAGACGTCCCGATTTTTTACTGTTTTTTCAACCTTAGCCCCGGATTTGTTACTGTCCCGAGTTTGTCCCGATTTTGGCCCATTTTTTAGCTTTTGTCCCTTATTTATCAAAATACATTAGAGACACAAATGTTTACCAATGTTGCCAATATGGTAAACGTCTCTTCGACTTAAAAATAGAGATTATTCCGTTGTTGTGTAGAAAATGTTTAAAAAGTTGAATTGGCTGTTTATTTGACGAAATAGTAACAGTAAAATTCGCTCCAAGTTTTACATCTTGTAGACTGAAACTCATCAGCTGGCCAAGACCTAGCAGTTCTACCTCCTCGTGGTCTCCCCCGGTAACAGTCTGCGTCAAAACAGACTGGCTAACAGAAGCTAGGATCGACGTGTTCCCTGTAGTGATGGCTGTTACTGATTGAGGACCCAGTATTGCAGTACCTCTGGGCTGGACTAGTAGTTTCCCAGCGTAGCCTGGGACAGACGACCTCCAACCTCCAGTAAGAGCCGGGAATGTCAAGAAAGCCATTACGACCCTCCACATTCTATGAGTCAAAGGGCGACAAGCTCGTATCAACTCGTGAAATCCATCAACAACAACAACATATACTGAAACTGAAACTCAATAACTCCTGATAACGTTTTGTAAGCCTATATTGTTAGGTGTTTTCATTAGTTTTAAAATATATGTTTTATTCACTTGAAAAAGACGGAAGAAATTTCATTTTATTGATGGAAAATTTAAGTCATATTAATCCGTTCCGGATTAGGATTTCAACAACATGGTCACCTTAGTTAATATCCCAGAAGCTTTTCGCATGCTAACGGATCATATAAAATATAAAAGAGTTATTTCTCTTATTTGTTATAGAAAATACTTTTAATTGAATTAAAAAAAAAAAGCTTTGCTTCTTTGGTTATGGAAGTCCCCGGTATCACTGCAAACGAATTAAAATGCATAATTGCTCAACCGCCAGTGTCAGTGGAATCATCCGAATTACTAACTCATCTCCCAAGCAAAGAAAGGTAGCTGTAGTCCCCATCATAGCAGTCTCGGCACACGTCAAAAGACATAATGCGAAACCGCACAGAAAGTGAACACAGCCAACTGTTCCTTGCCATAGGATATCATCATTCATCGTAAACAATTGGAATATCAAAAAAAGCTGTCCGAGCTATGTATTCATTTCAATAGACCAGTTCACAAAATGTGTAAGCCTGTATTGTCTATTGAACTGGTCTATTGAAATAAATATTTGAAAAAGCTGTCCGAGCTATGTATTCATTTTCATTTTGATCTTGGGCCTAAGACGGCACATAGGGCGGAGGTCATAGTTCTCCACGACTGACGATTTGCTGCTAGTTCTTGTAGTTATTGCTTGTTTCTTAGTCCCATAGTTGAGCCTTCCCTAGTTATTGTTATGTATAGCGATTCTCTCGGTCTGCCTTGTTTCCTTTCACCAGATAGTTTCCACATGAATACCTGATGGGGAAGTCTTTCTTCTCTCATTCTCAGCACATGGCCGATGTATTTCCAACGCCTTCATATAAAGGCTCGTCAGAGCTATACTATATTATATATATATATAATATCTCTTTCATTAATATTCTTATATACGTGTGTTTATTTTTGGTCTAAGTGATATTTCCCATTTGAAATTATTATTGTTCCAAATTATTTAAAGTTTTAAACCTACTTCAGTACTAATTTGTTTAGAATTATTCTAGTTTAGTGGATTATTCTTTTCTTTGAGACGGCCATTACTTGTGTTTTCTTTATGTATATTTCCTCAACAATTATAGCAAGACATTCTTGTTGTAGTGAAGCGATGTATCACTGTTGAAAAACCTTCTCTATTCTTCGGATCTGTGTGAATGTTTCTGAATTTGTTCGATGATATCCTCGTCCAGTCTTTGACATCATCGACCGTATCTTCTGCCTAGCTCTACGCCTTCCATCTTCGATTGTTCCTTCAAGGATAGTTTTAGTAAGGTCAAGGTAAGGTCTGAGACTTCAACCGGCGTCTTGTAGCACGCGGGTTTTTGACCCATATGTGCTCGGCCGTTTTTCCAGAAGTGTTCAGACTTCTGAATAGTGTCGCTTCAAGCATCACGATGAGAGGCGGCATTCCTCACCTTCCCAGAGTACTACCCTGGTACCCATTTCTGCCAGCGGCTGGGTAGACCGCAGGGGTATTTGTTTCCCAACCATAAGTACAATGCACACTGCTTACTGCGGGAACACGGGTTGTCCGAACGTCGGTAGCCCAGTCGGGTGGTTTTCCCAACTAGGCTACCGAGGCTCCCATAATAGTTTTAGTATTTCCGGAACTAACATAAGAGCCACAGGAGAGTAGTGAACTGGTCTACTGAAGACAAGTGGCCGGGCCAGCTCACACCAGCTTCACTTTCTGAAGCGGGAAAGCTGACTCCTTGTTATTGCAACAACCCTCAATCTGTTGTGTTCTATTTTTGACTGTTTATCACGTGACGAACAGGCACAAATCCTGACCATTGTTCCTCTTGCACTCGTGATTTCAGATCAGTATTTGTTTTTCGTGTTTGTCTTTGTATTAATATATATTATTATGTACCTGACGAAGGCTTGTGCCGAAACGTCGTACTTTATCTCGCCTCACTACTACTTTAGCTGCGTGATACCGTTTTATGTTTATTTTACATTGTGTGTTCTTGCTTGTCAGTGTGACTTCAAACAACTAACGGTATTAACTCTTATTAACGGACGCGTTCCCTTTGCCTAACTATGGGAGCACCCTTTGTAATCCTATGTGAGCACCCTTTGTAATCCTATGGGAGTACCCTTTGTAATCCTATGGGAGCACTCTAAGTAATCCTATGGGAGCACCCATTGTAATTCTATGGGAGCACTCTAGAATCCTATGAGGGCACCCTTTGTAATCCTATGGGAGCACTCTGTGTAATCCTATGGGAGCACCCTTTGTAATCCTATGGGAGCACTCTATGTAATCCTATGGGAGCACCCTTTGTAATCCTATGGGAGCACCCTATGTAATCCTATGGGAGCATCCTTTGTAATCCTATGGGAGCATCCTATGAGGGCACCCTTTGTAATCCTATGGGAGCACTCTATGTAATCCTATGGGAGCACCCTTTGTAATCCTATGGGAGCACCCTTTGTAATCCTATAATGACGAACTGTTTATACAACAAGCAACGATAATGAAGGACAGACGATACTTTTTTCCCCAATTTTTAGATGTTTTTAATACGTTTATTTATTTTTTTTTAATTTACATTTTGTGAAAACCTCACGCTTCTTGCAATGAAAACCATGTCTACCCACGCAGGCACGTTTCTTTTTTACAAATAATTTCTCAAGATGCATATTTTGATGTTAATCTACAGTTTTACTGAAAGTTTGTGCCTGCTCTTGGTTGGCTCGCTTCGTTAAACCTCCATCTTGTTGGTCTATGTTAAACACACATACACTTTGACGGCGTGTATGTTGACGTGTACTCTAGAGATTGGGGGTTAGGCCGTGCAGTTAAATGCTATAATTCATCAAAGCTGTTTGTTTTCGTCTTAAAGTGGCACTTTAGTCATGCATGTTTGAAATCTAGAGGTAGTGAATGAGGATGTAATGAACTGTATACATTCTACCGCTCTTCAAATTGATATTTTATGGAAGTGTTTTCAATTTGTGATACCTCGCGCTCGCACACACTGAGTAAATTGTTTAACCTATTTATCTCTGAACGATATTTTAATAATTAATCCTCATAACAAAAGCATCAGAGATCCCTGAGAGTTTCGGGACATGCAATATTCAATGTTTAACCACGAAAGTTGTTAGACTTTGAGGTACAGCTTCTTGCAATCATCTTGAATGTGTAATAGGAGCATGTGTAGTTTACCTTCTTGGAAAGACACACATAGGCAAATTCACTAAAGTCTCCGATTGCTTATCAGTAGCAAATTTATTAGTCATTTATTAAATATTATGTTTGGGGGCAACCAGTAAGTAAAAAAGTAAAGAACCCACGTAAAGCCAAGTGGCGTATAGGGAATATGGTGTTAGTGACCATACATTTTACAGACCTTCAGCACATGATTTTTGGGGTAATGTGGTCGATATTACGCCCGTGCCGCTTTACTTTCCCAGAAAAAATCCGGTACACGTTTAAGGCTGGGTGAACCCGGAAGCTGTCAGTTAGGATCGAACCCGACCTCTTGTCCTTTGTAGTCCAGTTGACTAGCCACTGAGCTCCCGGGACAACTAGTAGTAATGAAGTGAACACAGAGATGTTACTTTTGTTAATACGATCTACTTTATAAGAAGGAGTGACTTCTGTTAGAAAACTGTTGAAATGTGCTGAACGTGAGGCACAGAAGGTAACACGGCAGGCAGGCAGGCGTACATGTCCTGCTAGCAGAAGTGAGCCAAATGGGGTGGGGCAAGCGTTAGTGAGCTGTCTACAGCAGGAGTGGCGAACAACACGCTGAGATCAGCAGAACTAACTTGCTGGATGCGTGAGCAAGTGTATGTTAGGCTAAGTCTGGCTGATAGAGTGCGCGAAAGAAGGCGCTAAAGTAAACAACCTACAAGAGCTCTGGGACTCGTGTTCCACAACTATCCAACATGCAAAACAGACCCAGACCCACTCATAAGTATTTCGTCCAAAATTATGTCACATATAACATTCTAATCATCGGGAGTTTTTTTTTTTTTTATACTCTGTATTTGTAAGATAACTATAGGATAGCATACTATTGATAGCAAAAAACTAACGAGATATATACTAAATCTATGAGATGAAATTGTGACAGAAAGTGAATAAAAAAGCCTCATCTTCAACATCAAAAAGATCGAAACTATGAAATATCAAAGAAAACAAAAACACACAAGAATGTAGAGTAAAACTAAAAGGAAAAATCATGAAACAAGTAAGTAGATTCAAATACCTGGGATCAATAATAACGTCAGATGTTAGATGCACTACAGAAATAAAAAGGAGAATAGGACAAGCAAAGATAGAATTCCAACGAATGAAAAACATCCTATGTAACAAATCATTGTCAATTAATGTTAGAGAAAACATGTCCTGAAGTGCTACATCGAACCCTGTTCTACTATAGGGAAGTGAGTCATGGACAATAGGTATGACAACACAAAGAACATTAAAAGGCTTATCAAAAAAATGTGACGAATTTCATGGATAGGAAAAATGGCAAATGAAGAATGTAAACGAGCTGGAGAAACCAGAAAAATCTTCAAAATCATAAGGAAGAGACAATCTATATTTATTGAGCATGTCATGCGGAAAGAGGGCATTGAGAATACTATAACAACAAGCAGAATTAATGGAAATAAAAGCAGAGGAAAACCAAGAGAAAACAATTTAACAGCTTATCCAATAGACGTAACAAAAGATAACCGACTGAAATAATGACGGGTATGAAAGACTGAGTGATGTGGACAGAGATGATTGCCGACGCTAACCGGCATGGTGCTTGATGATGAAGATAAGATAACCATGAAATGTTGCGATAACTACGAAACTAAGATAAAATAAGATCATTATGAAATGTTAAGATAAAATAAGATCATTATGAAATGTTAAGATAAAATAAGATCATTATGAAATGTTAAGATAAAATAAGATCATTATGAAATGTTAAGATAAAATAAGATCATTATGAAATATTAAGATAAAATAAGATCATTATGAAATGTTAAGATAAAATAAGATCATTATGAAATGTTAAGATAAAATAAGATCATTATGAAATGTTAAGATAAAATAAGATCATTATGAAATGTTAAGATAAAATAAGATCATTATGAAATGTTAAGATAAAATAAGATCATTATGAAATGTTAAGATAAAATAAGATCATTATGAAATGTTAAGATAAAATAAGATCATTATGAAATGTTAAGATAAAATAAGATCATTATGAAATGTTAAGATAAAATAAGATCATTATGAAATGTTAAGATAAAATAAGATCATTATGCAACTATAAGACAACAAGAAGTTCAGACATGCAACTATAAGATAACAAGAAGTTCTGACATGCAACTATAAGATAACAAGAAGTTCTGACATGCAACTATAAGACAACAAGAAGTTCAGACATGCAACTATAAGATAACAAGAAGTTCTGACATGCAACTATAAGATAACAAGAAGTTCAGACATGCAACTATAAGATAACAAGAAGTTCTGACATGCAACTATAAGATAACAAGAAGTTCAGACATGCAACTATAAGATAACAAGAAGTTCAGACATGCAACTATAAGATAACAAGAAGTTCAGACATGCAACTATAAGATAACAAGAAGTTCTGACATGCAACTATAAGATAACAAGAAGTTCAGACATGCAACTATAAGATAACAAGAAGTTCTGACATGCAACTATAAGATAACAAGAAGTCCAGACATGCAACTATAAGATAACAAGAAGTTCTGACATGCAACTATAAGATAACAAGAAGTTCTGACATGCAACTATAAGATAACAAGAAGTTCTGACATGCAACTATAAGATAACAAGAAGTTCTGACATGCAATAAAAAAAAAGGCGCTAGCGTAATAACCGAAGGAGTGTTCAATTACAAATCTGATCATCTCTTCTTGCTGCAATGACTCCAGTGATCAGCTTTCTTGTCTCTCGATTGGCTATGTTTCGCTTCCATACGACAAGAGTAATTGGTTTGAAATGATGTTACAGATAGTTCGTTTCCAACCACGCCTACAAAACTCTGTAACACGCTTGGATTCTGACTTTCACGAACACTATTCAATAGACCTCTATTTTCACGAACGTTGTTTGTGTTTGCCCTATTATTTCTACTTGATATTCCTAGAAATGTATTTCTGATAAATCTAACAAACACGCAGATAAATTATACATGCTAGCGGCTTTCATTTGTCCGTGGTGTGATACATACGCACTATTACCCGAAGGCAATCCTCCTCCTTTTTATATATCACATATACCAGGCGTCAGCATTTTACAGAACATGGGTTGCTTTTTAGGTGTTTGTCAGTCCAGGCGTTGTAGAAAGTCAGAAATGATTCTACATTTTGTTATGTTGTCGAAATTAAATATAATTGTGTGTGTGTACATTCGAGATGCATTGTTCTTCCATACCTCAATTTGCAACACCATATAGTTATGAGTACACTTTATGTACAACTGCATGATTAAAGACCGTATATGACCGCCTTTATTCACCATTCGCTGATGAGCGGATTCTTTTTGATTGTTGTGGTTTCGATCCAGAAACATCTTTAAATTATCCATCGCATTATTTCCTGTTTCCTTTGTTAATTAAATGAACGTAAAACCAATTCATTTTATGTGGTTTTGTGAGCTTTGGACTCAGGGGTGCGGGGGATTTGAAAAGACATATTGATATATACTTATGCAGTGAGAATAGAAGACATTAAAACAATTGTTTGACTTTGTTGAGATCAGATATGAAAAAAAATGTAATATCCAAAAATGTGTATTCAGCATTTAAAACATACTTTCTTTTACGATTGAAAAAATGTGTTCCCACAAACATAAGGAACTTCATTGAAGTTGAAATGACAGAGATCTGTGATTTCTTCATTCTAACGCATTTATATTTCATGTCCAAATATCTGCGATTAAGAGAGAAAGTGTCTGCCATAAAAGTCTTTGAAATAATTTACTAAGAACTTAGAGCCCTTCCCAAGTCACTGGGCAGTGAGATCCGATGTCTAACCCTCTGGAAAACGGCGACAAACAAGAGGTCCCGTGTGGAAATCTGAGCAAGTTAAAGAACTCTTGGTAGTTGGAAATCGAAAAGAATAGGCTAAAAATGGCCGTTGCCCTTGGCAAACTTGATAAGAATAAATGTGTTCAAAACGTTAAAAATCTCAACTCTTGAGTCGGAGACTACCTGCTTGTATGGCGAGGGAAACCTGAGCACACGACTGCTGGTGTGAACAAAAAGAAAAAGTAATATTCACAAAAAATTCGTGAATATTCACTTCGCTAGAGATATAAAGCTGGCGTACGCAAACAAAGAAACAACAAAACAATTTATCGAGAGATTTCATTCTTGGAAAATGACATTATTATATAGATAAGTTGATTCCGACAAGAAAGTGGCTTCTACGCGCAGAGAATTCTGAGCACACACACAATTATTTTTACAGCGCGTGAGATAAAATAAAAGTATATAAAAATAGGTCGCCACCAACAGAATATGTTGAAGATTAACCTTATCTCCCCTATCCTAACTTTCGCCTTGGTCGGCCAGGCATCGGCGAGTCTTAAGTGAGTCAAAGTATGGGAATGTGTAGGCCCACGTGGGGAAAGTCTGGATGTAGTGTTTGTACGCGCCCTTGGGGAGAAGGGTGGTGAGAGCCAGCTTTTGGTCTGGTCACGAACTTACCCTCTGAACAGAGGATAAGGGGAAGGGGGTCTGTTCATGGATTAGACTTGTTATCTACGAGAGATGTAGTCTCTTCTCTTTTATCATCATCATCATTGAGTGCCGTCTCCGCATCGAAGGCTGGCTACCACTGAGCGCCATTCTGTCACTTGCTTTGGTAGTGCAGGTTGCCATCATATGCTGACTTGTCCATCTATTGATGTTACTCATCCATGTTAGTCTTGGTCTCCCTCTGCCTCTTTTACCTTGTATTTTCTCTTGCACGATTTTAGAATGATCTTTGCTTAGTAATTCAACGATATGAGCGTCGAACGATTCTGTTTATTTCTTCCTGTTTCACAGTATTCATCATCATAATGTGCCATGCAGTGTGATGTTAACAATCACAAATCGTCATCCCCGCGGTTTACTTCAGCCCTCTATCTTGAAACAACAACCCGCATTACATTCTGATTGTAGTTGAGGCTTTTACATTCTGATTGTAGTCGAGGCTTTTACATTCTGATTGTAGTTGAGACTTTTACATTCTGATTGTAGTTGAGACTTTTACATTCTGATTGTAGTCGAGGCTTTTACATTCTGATTGTAGTTGAGACTTTTACATTCTGATTGTAGTTGAGACTTTTACATTCTGATTGTAGTTGAGACTTTTACATTCTGATTGTAGTTGAGACTTTTACATTCTGATTGTAGTTGAGACTTTTACATTCTGATTGTGTTGAGACTTTTACATTCTGATTGTAGTTGAGACTTTTACATTCTGATTGTAGTTGAGGCTTTTACATTCTGATTGTAGTTGAGACTTTTACATTCTGATTGTAGTTGAGACTTTTACATTCTGATTGTAGTTGAGACTTTTACATTCTGATTGTAATCGAGACTTTTAGTTCGTGCAGAGTTATGTTATGTTATGTTGTGTTGTGTTATATTGTTTAGTATTTAGTTATGTTGGGTTGTGTTATGTTGTATAGTGTTGTGTTGTATTATGTTGTGTTATGTTATGTTGTGTTATGTTATGTTGTGTTATGTTATGTTGTGTTATGTTATGTTGTCTTGTGTTGTGTTGTATAGTGTTTTGTTGTATTATGTTGTGTTATGTTATGTTGTGTTATGTTATGTTGTGTTATGTTATGTTGTGTTATGTTGTGTTATGTTATGTTATGTTGTCTTGTGTTGTGTTGTATAGTGTTTTGTTGTATTATGTTGTGTTATGTTATGTTGTGTTATGTTATGTTGTGTTATGTTATGTTGTCTTATGTTGTGTTGTATAGTGTTTTGTTGTATTATGTTGTGTTATGTTATGTTGTGTTATGTTATGTTGTCTTGTGTTATGTTGTATAGTGTTTTGTTGTATTATGTTGTGTTATGTTATGTTGTGTTATGTTATGTTGTGTTATGTTGTCTTGTGTTATGTTGTATAGTGTTTTGTTGTATTATGTTGTGTTATGTTATGTTGTGTTATGTTATGTTGTCTTGTGTTATGTTGTATAGTGTTTTGTTGTATTATGTTGTGTTATGTTATGTTGTGTTGTGTACTGTTTTGTTGTGTTGTGTTATGTTATGTTATATCGTTTTATGTTGTGTTGTGTAGTGTATGTTGTGTTGTGTTATATTATATCGTGTTGTGTTGTGTTATGTTATCTTATATTGTGTAGTGTTTTGTTGTGTTGTGTTATGTTATATGTTTTATGTTGTGTTATCTTATATTGTGTAGTGTTTTGTTGTGTTGTGTTATGTTATATCGTTTTATGTTGTGTTATGTTATTTTGTGTAGTGTTATGTTATCTTATATTGTGTAGTGTTTTGCTGTGTTATGTTTTGTTATGTTGTGTTATGTCGTGACGGGGGTACTTTACTTTTTTATCTTGTGTTTTTTAGTGTTGAATTATCTTATATTATGTAGTGTTGTGTTTCGTTATGTTGTTTTGTGTTTTGTTATGTTGTGTTTTGTTATGTTGTGTTGTACTGTGTTACTGTGTTATGTTGTGTTTGTTATGTTGTGTTGTTATGTTGTCATGTGCTGTGTTATGTTTTGTTATGTCATATTGTGTAATGTTGCATTATGTTTGTTATGTTGTGTTACGCTATGCTATGTTGTGATGTGTTATATTGTGTTTTCTTATGGCGTGTTATTATATGTAGTGTTGTGTTATGTTATTTCATGTTGTTTTGCGTTATGTTATGTTATGTTGTGTAGTTATTTGTTGTGTTATGTTGTATTGTGTTTTGCTGAGTTATATTATGTTGTGTTATGTTGCGTTGTATTATGTTATGTTATGCTGTGTAGTGTTTTTTTTGTGTTATGTTATGTTCTGGTGTGTAGTGTTATGTTGTGTTATGTTTTGTTATTGTGTCTCATGTTGTGCTGAGTTATGTTTTGTTGTGTGTGTTTTGTTGTGTTATATTGTGTTGCGTTGTGTTATAATATGTTGTGTTGTGTGTTGTTATGTTGTGTTATTTTGGGGTGTTCTGTTATGTTGTGTTCTGTTGAGTTTTGCTATGTTACGTTGTGTTGTGCTGTGTTATGTTGTGTTATGTAGTGTTGTATTATTTTGTGTTGCATTATGTTGTATTATGTTATGTTATGTTGTTTTATGTTATGTTACATTGTGCTATGTGTGGTTCTTAGGAGTCATAAACTAAGGTCACGAAAGAAGAATGGCAAACAATCGTATTGTCAAACAAATATTGTATGTCGAACTTAGGGACGGAAAGAGACCAAAGGGCAGACCAGTCCTGAGATATAAGGATGTTTGCAGGGCTTCCTGGGTGGGGGGGGGGGAGGGACTCTCTATCAGTGACAGAAACTGGGAAATCTGGCGGCAGATTGTAGCACATAGTAAAAAAAAAAATTAAAGTACCCCCGTCACGCCAAGTGGCGTATAGGGAATATGGTGTTAGTGACCCTATATTTTACAGACCATCAGCACATGATTTTTGGGGTAAAGTGGTCAGTATTACGCCCGTTGTAGCACATGGAGAACACAAATTTTAAAAATGCTTAGCAACTTTCGAAACATCGTTGATGTCAAATTCAGAAGACAAAAGGTGGAGGAGAAAGGAGACAAGGGCAAGTATCACAAATACATCATGTTCATTCTGTGGGCGGATCTGTCTATCCAATGTTGGCAGATTCAGCAACGAGAGAAGCTGTCCAGCAAAACAAAATCCAGCATAAGACACTCATTTTTTTTACCAAACTACTGATTTATCATGATTGCTTGCTACCAACTGTCTGTCAAGACGCCAAGGGCCATATATGAATTGATGGCACGGTAATTACACCATGATGGCACGGTAATTACACCATTGATGGCACGGTAATTACACCATTGATGGCACGGTAATTACACCATTGATGGCACGGTAATTACACCATTGATGGCACGGTAATTACACCATTGATGGCACGGTAATTACACCATTGATGGCACGGTAATTACACCATTGATGGCACGGTAATTACACCATTGATGGCACGGTAATTACACCATTGATGGCACGGTAATTACACCATTGATGGCACGGTAATTACACTATTGATGGCACGGTAATTACACCATTGATGGCACGGTAATTACACCATTGATGGCACGGTAATTACACCATTGATGGCACGGTAATTACACCATTGATGGCACGGTAATTACACCATTGATGGCACGGTAATTACACCATTGATGGCACGGTAATTACACCATTGATGGCACGGTAAGTACACCATTGATGGCACGGTAATTACACCATTGATGGCACGGTAATTACACCATTGATGGCACGGTAATTACACCATTGATGAAACGGTGAAGATTTGTCCCCGTAGAAAGACAATGTTTCCTCCGTTTGTTTTAAGCAATACATGTATTATGTTATTCTAACAACAATTATCTATATTTTAACTAATGGCAGGGTGAGAAGGAAATCCTGGAATCACCCAAAAGTTTGTGATGTGGTCACCTCTGCGAACTAGAGACGGCTGAGGTCATTTTACCCACACCCATCCATGGTCGCAAAGTTAAAAAGGCACAAACTTTGCGTGATTCCTTTCAGCCGCGGGCCTTACTAATATTACAGATGGCTGTGTTCAAACCCATATGTGTATTTGTGTCTTTCTCTGATTTCCTGGCTCTTCATATTTTTTGTGCAGCAAATTCTCGGGGTAGATGGCATTACAGGGAGTCACGGCATGTTCTTTCCCTTGTACACAAGTTATTATATCATGTTTAATATTCTGCTATGGGATATAACTACTTAATTTCTAATACTTGAAATACCCCAATAAATACACCAATAAATACCCCAAAAGGTAGAAATACTTGATTTCTAATACGAGTTCATTATTCCAATATTATCTACAGTGTGAACTACACTATCTTTGTGTGATCTGTATTGTGAAAGAATTCCTTTAATGTTACCTACAATATGAAAGGATTGCTTCATTACTATGATCCCTGACATGAACGAATTACTTTCATTTGATCTATAATATGAAAGGAGTACTTTAATGCGATCTATAAAATGAAAGGAGTACTTTAATGATATCTATAATATGAAATGAGCACTATATTGTGATCTACAATATGAAAGGAACACTTTATTGTGATCTATAATAGGAAAGTAATACTTTATTGTGATCTATAATATGAAAGGAGTACTTTAATGATATCTATAATATGAAATGAGCACTATATTGTGATCTACAATATGGAAGGAACACTTTATTGTGATCTATAATAGGAAAGTAATACTTTATTGTGATCTATAATATGAAATGAGTACTATATTGTGATCTATAATATGAAAGGAGTACTTTAATTATATCTATAATATGAAATGAGTACTATATTGTGATCTATAATATAAAAGGAGTACTTTAATTATATCTATAATATGAAATGAGTACTATATTGTGATCTATAATATAAAAGGAGTACTTTAATTATATCTATAATATGAAATGAGTACTATATTGTGATCTATAATATAAAAGGAGTACTTTAAAGCAGTGACGTATACATGGTTTTGGGGTCTGGGCTACCGCTGACATAATAAATAAAAACATACATTATATTCAGTAGGCTAACATAAGTAATATTTTCTAATGACATCACTACATTTTAAATTACTTACTTATTTATGTTAATTATATCCGTCTTGTTTGGGACGAAAATGTCTTGATGACTTTGTTATTGAAAGTACTGTTGGGTTGGTTTCTAAGTTTCTGAGGGAATGATTTCTCAAAGGACACTAATGCCAAACCAGATAAGCGTTCTTGTGTCTGAGTTGAGCGACAATAAGATTTGATTCTCTTGAGAGCAGAAAAAGTTCTTTCTACAGAAGCTGATGCGCATAACGTAGTTATAAATAGCTAAGGAAGTTGCAGTAATCAGACATAGTTTCACTTTCACTTTTAAAGCTTTTAACTGGCTAGAGCTAAAAATAATCCATGAAACCGCATTCCTCTAGCGTTAGCACCCATTATATTACTTTGACTCGCATTTTTTAATGTCAAGGTCGTTAATACTAGGTCCGGATAGAGGAAAAATGTACCGCTAGCTACTAGAGGTTTCAATGTACAGTAGTTTCGGTTTCATTCACAAAACATTATACTGGCCAAAGGAAAACCTTACTTTAATAAATGCAAATCAAAGCAAATAAATCATATTGGCCTACGGAATGTGTAATAGAATATTTTAAAATTTGTAATATAATTATTTTTTAAAATATAATAAATTATCATTTCCTTTTGTATTTCGTTAATATGTTCAGGCTACCGGCTATAGCAGCAGTATCATAGAGAATACGCCACTGCTTTAAAGTGCTATAATATGAAAGGATACCGCAATTTAAAACATAGTGTTATAAAATTATGTTAATGTGATCTATAAAGTGTTCGTGATTATTGTTGTGTGTGAACTACAATATAAGAGATTTGAAATAATGTTCTCTATAATACAATATAGGGATGCTCAGTGGTTAGTGAACTGGACTACACGGATAGGGTTCGATCCCAACGACGGCTTCCGGGTTCACTTAAATGGGTATTTTTAAAGTACATAATACCGATTACCCCAAAATCATGTGCTGAAGGTCTGTAAATATAGGGTCACTAACACCATATTCCCTATTCGCCACTTGCGTGACGACTTTACTTTAATACAATATAGCGTGTCTCGTTCGCTACTGGACTCGACATTCTTTAATGGTTTTACCACAAAACACTTGCTCCTTCGGATTATTTCCCAACTTGACATTGTCCACCTCTCCTGTGTGAACTCATACTTACAGTACACTAATATTCATGAATAACAGACGTATTGTGCAAGCACTGTCAGCGAAATGACAAATTGCATAAGTCAGCATAGAGACACTTCATGCAGGTGTGCCACACACACGCACCCACACAAACTACAAACACATCTTTCATTTAGCGCACAATGAACATTTCGTTGAATATCTTCATTGGATTTATAATTATTGAGGAAATGTTGGGTGATGTAGCGTGTGAGACTTTCTATAGAACGGTATTAACAGTTGCTTTTATGCAAACTTTCCCTTTCATCTCGTCACTTAGCAACACATTTCAAATAAAGCAAACACGCGCATGCGCAAAGGTACAGTACTAAAATCCATTACCTGTGTTCCGTTGCAACCATCAAGGCCTTGTAGACCCTGTGGTCCAATTTCTCCAGGTGTACCCTGCGGAGAGAAGTATAGAGTTCATTCCTTTTATCATTTATAGAAAATAATCTATTCTGATTACTCACTCACGATCATTCTACTTCTAAATATCTGAACTCCGGTCGGTGCATAGTGCACCCACTAGAGATCTCCACCCAATCCGGTCTGGCGCAAGGATGGACAACTCTCGCCAGGACCCACCATCTTCTTTAATTCCATCATGCACGGTTCGTCGCCATGCCCCCAATAGTCTGCTTCTCCTTCTTTTGTCAGGTGGTGCCCATTTTAATGCTAGGTGCGGATGCCTGGTTAGTTCCATTCGTAGAGCAGGCGTAGCTATTTCCAAGGACTTCTTTTCATTTTTTGATTGATATTGTTTATCTTGAGCTGCTTTTGTCTGGGCCATTCTTCATCTCGCCTCTGTTGTACATTTACCATCTGATGTTAACATTGTTCCCAGATATTTAAATTCATTTACCTGTTTTAGTATTGTTCCACTTGAACATATTATATATAAACATATATCATTTGTTTATCTTGAGCTGCTTTTGTCTGGGCCATTCTTCATCTCGTCTCTGTTGTACATTTACCATCTGATGTTAACATTGTTCCCAGATATTTAAATTCATTTACCTGTTTTAGTATTGTTCCACTTGAACATATTATATATAAACATATATCATTTGTTTATCTTGAGCTGCTTTTGTCTGGGCCATTCTTCATCTCGTCTCTGTTGTACATTTACCATCTGATGTTAACATTGTTCCCAGATATTTAAATTCATTTACCTGTTTTAGTATTGTTCCACTTGAACATATTATATATAAACATATATTATTTGTTTATCTTTCAATGGGACACTAACGCAACAAGTAAAAGAGTAAATGGGTAAAGGCATAAAGATGCAGCAAGATACATATAAATGAGAAGCTACTGTAAAGCTGTTGCTAATAGTGAAAATTTTTTAAAAGGGCAAAAGTGGTATGGTAACAGTTTTACGTAGGTGAGAAACAAAACAAAAGTAGAACGACGTTTCGGCCAAGAAAGTATTCAGCTGGAACAATCATCATCAAATACCAGGCTTACTGGCGTAGGTGATCATGTCTCTCCACAACTTTCGATCTCGACAGTTCTTTATCATTTCTGTTGTTGACCTTTTGCCAAGCCGTTGTCTTAAGCTGTCTGGTATTTTATCTCTTTGCTTCCCTCTATTTCTTCGTCCCTCAATTTTCCCAGTTGTTACAATATATTCCAATTGTTCTCTTCTCATTACATGGCCAAAAAATGATGATTGTTTCTTCCTAATATTGGAAATTAGCTCTCTTTTTGCTTTAACCTCTTTCAGAACCTCTTCATTACTCTTCTTAGCTGTCCAGTTGGAACAATAAATAACATAAAAATATATAAGGATACACATAGAAATCTAAGAAATCTAACTACATGTCAATATTATGCTAATATTACATACTTTTGTGTTGTTTTTTATTTTTCCAGTTGAAGGCCTACTTGGTCGAAACGTCGTTTTACTTGTGTTTTGTTTCTCACCTACGTGAAGCTGTTATCATACTACTTGTCCCCTTTTTATTTTTGTTACATTTCCATCTTTAAAAGAGTAAATGCTCCTCATGGTCGTCCGCCTTTGAAAGGGCGTTATCTCGGCGTAAACACGTTGTGTTGCTTTCAGCAAAGATGTGGCATTTGCACTTTTCGGCCCAGCATATCCGACTTCGCATCATGGCGTTTTAAAACATATGTTTGCCTTCCCTCATGATCTATCTTCGCCAGACTGGTTATTCTCTTTTTAAGGGAGAGCACTGCGTAGAGGTGGATTACATAGGAGCTGGATAATTGATCCAGACGCAATAAGTCAACTATGAGTCTGTCCTGGTGCTGGCATGGAAAATGTCCCAAAAACATATTAAAATGCACGTCTTCTGTCACTGATCAACATATTTTCCATCACAATTGAACATGAACATTCATGTCTGAGGTAGCACGGAAACGTGGGGAGTAAATATCGATGGTGTAGATTGCAAAGAAACGTATGAAATAAACATCAAATGTTCTAGAGAGCAAAGAAACGTATGAAATAAAGATCAAGTGATCTAGAGAGCACAGAAACGTATGAAATAAACATCAAATGTTCTAGAGAGCACAGAAACGTATGAAATAAACATCAAATGTTCTAGAGAGCACAGAAACGTATGAAATAAACATCAAATGTTCTAGAGAGCACAGAAACGTTGAAATAAACATCAAATGTTCTAGAGAGCACAGAAACGTATGAAATAAACATCAAATGTTCTAGAGAGCACAGAAACGTATGAAATAAAGCTCAAGTGATCTAGAGAGCACAGAAGCGTATGAAATAAACATCAAATGTTCTAGAAAGCACAGAAACGTATGAAACAAAGATCAAATGTTCTAGAGAGCACAGAAGCGTATGAAATAAACATCAAATGTTCTAGAGAGCACAGAAACGTATGAAATAAACATCAAATGTTCTAGAGAGCACAGAAACGTATGAAATAAACATCAAATGTTCTAGAGAGCACAGAAACGTATGAAATAAACATCAAATGTTCTAGAGAGCATAGAAACGTATGAAATAAACATCAAGTGATCTAGAGAGCACAGAAGCGTATGAAATAAACATCAAATGTTCTAGAGAGCACAGAAGCGTGTGAAATAAACATCAAATGTTCTAGAGAGCACAGAAACGTATGAAATAAACATCAAATGTTCTAGAGAGCACAGAAGCGTGTGAAATAAACATCAAGTGTTCTAGAGAGCACAGAAACGTATGAAATAAACATCAAATGTTCTAGAGAGCACAGAAGCGTATGAAATAAACATCAAGTGTTCTAGAGAGCACAGAAACGTATGAAATAAAGATCAAATGTTCTAGAGAGCACAGAAGCGTGTGAAATAAACATCAAGTGTTCTAGAGAGCACAGAAACGTATGAAATAAACATCAAATGTTCTAGAGAGCACATAAACGTTTGAAATAAACATCGATTGAAGCTGTAGACAGCACATAAACGTATAAAGTGCGGATGTACTTACAGGCGTGCCATTAGGACCGTTATGGCCAGCTCGACCGTCTTTGCCCTGAAAGGGAGAATGAAATAAATGATCCAGAAACAGATCAATTAAAATATCTATTGAACATTTGTGTGGCGTAACAATGACATGACTCACTGTTGAAGAACTCTCACAGAACTGACATCAAACGTGTTGTGATAAAGTGAGGCTTTCTTTATTTATTTCTCTCTTTCACTCTTGCTTTCTTTCTTTCTTTCTTTCTTTTTTATTGCTTTCTTTCTTTCTCTCTTTTTCTTTTTCTTTCTCTCTTTCTTTAAATCTTTTTCTTTCTTTCTTTCTTTTTTTCATTCTCTCTCTCTCTCTCTCTCTCTCTCTCTCTCTCTCTCTCTCTCTCTCTCTCTTTCTTTCTTTTTTATTGCTTTCTTTCTCTCTTTTTCTTTTTCTTTCTCTCTTTCTTTAAATCTTTTTTCTTTCTTTTTTCTTTCTTTTTCTCATTCTCTCTCTCTCTCTCTCTCTCTCTCTCTCTCTCTCTCTCTCTCTCTCTTTCTTTCTTTCTTGCGTTTACCAGAAAACAACTAAAGGAATCGAGAGCCTCTTCGTCATCCATTTTCAAATGAACGTTAATAGGTCGTAATTTTGCCTTTGCGCTTTTAGACCCGACACATCCGACTTTAGCACGATATGTTTTAATACCGGGTTATCTTTCCTCTTCGATCCCTACTCGCTAGGCCAGACTAGACTGGTTAGTCTGTTTCTAGAGACACAACGGAGAGGTGAAGTAGGGCCTGGATGGTTCTGGTTTACCGATCAGCTATGAGTCGCTAGCAGATTCCAGCTCTTTTGCTGTCAGGCGCCTTCGCCTTATAATCTTACAAGCGGGGTTTTCTTTCGGCCGAAACAGTTCTTAACGTGTTCCCGTAGACTTTTAAACATCTAACTGTATCGGAATACATATTCTATCAACAATTGGAAAATAGAACTGTTACCGGTATACATTTTTATGTTAAGGTAGTCCCTTAACACTTTCAGTACGTAAGGCTTTTATCAATTCAGTAGAAGAGATTTCAGAGACAACATTTTTCATGGTTTTAAATATCAAAGGAGCCGCGATAGCTCAGTGGTTAGTGAACTGGACTACAAAGGACAAGGGGTGGGGTTCGATCCCAACCGACGGCTTCTGGGTTCACCCAGCCTTAAATGGGTACCGGAATTTTTTCTTGGAAAGTAAAGCAGCACGGGCGTAATACCGACCATATTACCCCAAAAATCATGTGCTGAAGGTCTGTAAAATATAGGGTCACTAACACCATATTTCCCTATACGCCACTTGACGTGACGGGGGTACTTTACCTTTACTTTTATACCAAAATGATACAAGACGTGTAAATAGAGTATTGTTTGATGACAATTTACACTAATCAAATTGAGAGTGACGCACTCTGCGGCGCAACGTACACAAAGAGTTAATTCTATTTTCCAGCTTCCAGAGTTTTAGTAACCTTCTAATATAGTAAAAAAAAAAACAGTAAAGAGCCCTGTCACGTCAAGTGGCGTATGGTTTTGGTGACCATAATTTTTATAGCCCATTGGTACATGATTTGTGGGGTAATGTGGTCGGTATTACGCCCTTGTCGCTATATTTTCTCAGAAAAAATTCGGTGCCCATTTAACGGTGGGTGAACCCGGAAGCCGTCGATTAAGATCGGACTCGACCTCTTGTCTTTTGTAGTCCAGTTCACTAACCACTGAGCTATCACGGGTCCTTTCTAATATACAGCATAATTTATTTCCTTTGCGTGTCTGTTCGTTTCTGTTGTCCCTGTTTTCTGAGCACGGCCGGATGTAGGCCGAAACGTCATAATCTGTAATGTCCTTTATTGTAAAGCTGTCACCATACACTGTGTTCAGCTCGTTCTCTGCATATCAGCTTTACCGCAGCTCTGCAATTATGTGCTTATTCTCTAAGGTGGTTAACAGGATAATTGTAGAGCTTAGGAAGCCTGGTATTTTATGTTATATGCGGTCTGATAATAATGTTCCTGTAAACCTTTTCTTAAATGTCGTCAACGTAAAACGGAGCTCGTGTATTCGAGCTCAAGCCATGATCAGTGCTTTCGCTGGTGTGTGTGGCGTGCTGGCTTCAGACTGAGCAATTTGCTGAGGAGGAAATCTCATTCACTATTGAGTTATCCCTTAAACATTGATCTGTCGACTAAACCAAGACGCGATTGTTTAAATCAATCCGAAGAAACAGATGATCGAATCAAACAAAAGAAACAGATGATCAAATAAAATAGAAGAAACAGATGATCAAATCAATCAGAAGAAACAGATGATCAAATCAATCAGAAGAAACAGATGATCAAATCAATCAGAAGAAACAGATGATCAAATCAATCAGAAGAAACAGATGATCAAATCAATCAGAAGACCACAAGCCCCAAATAAAATACCTACCATATTATGAATAGATATGAACAAGTTATCATTAAACGCCACAGAAAGGTCACAACCGAATCCACAGTCACATGTATACACAATTCAAGATCGGCACCTCTGCCACATATACATGATGATCATAATTTAATAATAATAATTAAAAAAAAGGAAAAGAAAGAAAGAAAAGAAAGAAAAGAAAGAAAAAAGAAAGAAAGAAAGAAAGTTTCACTTTATAACAGAAGAAAGAAAGAAAGAAAGTCTCACTTTATAATAGAAGAAAGAAAGAAAGAAAAAAAGAAAGAAAGAAAGAAAGAAAGAGTCTCACTTTATAATAGAAGAAAGAAAGAAAGAAAGAAAGAAAAAGAAAGAAAGTCTCACTTTATAATAGAAGAAAGAAAGAAAGAAAGAAAGAAAGTCTCACTTTATAATAGAAGAAAGAAAGCCTCACTTTAAAATAGAAGGAAGAAAGAAAGAAAGCTTCATTTTATAATAGAAAAAAGAAAGAAAGAAAGCCTAACTTTATAATAGAAGAAAGAAAGAAAGAAAGCCTAACTTTATAATAGAAGAAAGAAAGAAAGAAAGCCTCACTTTATAATAGAAGAAAGAAAGAAAGAAAGCCTCACTTTATAATAGAAGAAAGAAAGAAAGAAAGCCTCACTTTATAATAGAAGAAAGAAAGAAAGAAAGTCTCACTTTATAATAGAAGAAAGAAAGAAAGAAAGAAAGAAAGAAAGAAAGCCTCACTTTAAAATAGAAGGAAGAAAGAAAGAAAGCCTAACTTTATAATAGAAGAAAGAAAGAAAGAAAGTCTCACTTTATAATAGAAGAAAGAAAGAAAGAAAGAAAGAAAGCCTCACTTTATAATAGAAGAAAGAAAGAAAGAAAGCCTCACTTTATAATAGAAGAAAGAAAGAAAGAAAGTCTCACTTTATAATAGAAGAAAGAAAGAAAGAAAGAAAGCCTCACTTTATAATAGAAGAAAGAAAGAAAGAAAGAAAGCCTCACTTTATAATAGAAGAAAGAAAGAAAGAAAGTCTCACTTTATAATAGAAGAAAGAAAGAAAGAAAGCCTAACTTTATAATAGAAGAAAGAAAGAAAGAAAGTCTCACTTTATAATAGAAGAAAGAAAGAAAGAAAGAAAGAAAGAAAGAAAGCCTCACTTTATAATAGAAGAAAGAAAGAAAGAAAGAAAGCCTCACTTTATAATAGAAGAAAGAAAGAAAGAAAGAAAGCCTCACTTTATAATAGAAGAAAGAAAGAAAGAAAGAAAGCCTCACTTTATAATAGAAGAAGAAGAAAGAAAGTCTCACTTTATAATAGAAGAAAGAAAGAAAGAAAGAAAGAAAGAAAGTCTCACTTTATAATAGAAGAAAGAAAGTCTCACTTTATAATAGAAGAAAGAAAGAAAGAAAGAAAGAAAAGTCTCACTTTATAATAGAAGAAAGAAAGAAAGTCTCACTTTATAATAGAAAGAAAGAAAGAAAGAAAGCCTCACTTTATAATAGAAGAAAGAAAGAAAGAAAGTCTCACTTTATAATAGAAGAAAGAAAGAAAGAAGAAAGAAAGAAAGAAAGAAAGCCTCACTTTATAACAGAACGTTTGATGTCAGTTCTGAGAGAGTTATCTGCAAAAGTTACCAACTGCTGAGCACATACAACAAGACTGCACTGAATATAGTAGACGCGAAAATCCATTGGCCCATAGATACAGCACTACAGACAAAACTATATGGGCAACTGTAAGAATTACAAGAGACAGTAAAATGTATACAAGAAACTACATTGCAGATATAGACAATACTTCAGGCGAACGAAAGGTAGATCGATCCTACAATGTCTTGGAACACAACTTAGCCGTTAACGCATATCCCACATTGGCGTGCAAGGCTTTTTTTTTTAATTCTGGGGCTGCAGTCCTGGGTTGGCATATACTTCACCAACACCACAACATCGAATATGTCAAAACAATACAATATGGATGGAAGTCAAACGTCAAGGACACGTAAATGTTGGACCAATAATCAGCTAACCATGACGTGATGAATTCCATCCATCTGAATGTCTGTGTCTGTCCTTTGTCCTTTCCATCCAGTCCAAGAAATGATTCGTCCAGTCAATGGAAAAATTAGTGGATGTGAAAACATGGATGAGCATAATAAATGTGACCACATTTATTAGTGTGAATGAGCATTCAAAGAAATATAGAGGCGCTCCAAAATGTATACACTTTAATAGTTATTACAACCCCTGCATTATTAAGGAAATATAACTATTGCAAAAATGAAAAGAGAACTACTAAACACAATTTAAACAAGACAAATGAGACTTTAGGGCATGTTAAGAGACACAGCAGCCTACTAAAAGTAATCTTGGAAGGGAAAATACAAGGTAAAAGAGGCAGACCAAGACGTGGATGAGTAACATCAAAAGATGGACAAGTAAGCCCATGACGACAACCTGTACTATCAGATCAAGAGACAGAGCAGAATAGCGCTCTATGGTAGCCAAACTTTGATTAGGAGACGGCGCTCAATGATGATGATGAACTACTATTGCAGTGTGTATACATTTATTATTGAGGAGGGGGGGGGGATGTGAGGAGGGGGGGGGGGGTGAGCGACGTCTCTGAGGCGGGACTACGCTAGTCTTGATGCAAACATTCAAAAAGCTGACAATTAACCACTCTATTAATGTTATTGGTTATTGATTATGGAAGGCCTCGGTATCACTGCAAACGAATTAAAATCCATAATTGCTCAACCGCCCGTGCCAGTGGAATCATCCGAATTACTAACACATCTCCAAACAAAGAAAGGTAACTGTAGTCCCCATCGTTGCAGTCTCAGCACACGCCAAAAGACATAAGGCGAAACCGCGCAGAAAGTGAACACAACCAACTGTTCCCTGTCATACGATATCATCATTCATCGTAAACAAGCGGGATATCGAAGCAGGATCAAAACGGATGAGTCACACAGCTCACGGTGTGCACAGAGCACTTAACTCAGTAGCTCCTGCAACAAGCCGGACTTGGAATATGAGGAAACTGCAAGAAGGAACACTTTTCAGACATAGCCTTCAATGGTTGCTGCCGCCTATCCACCATATATCATGGAAGTTCGCGTCCTCCCGAAAATGATGATCGTCGTAGCACTTGATGATGTTAGGCCATCGTTGATGACTCCAATTCCAAACATATTATTAATGAAGATAATCCAACGCTAACTAATGAGTTTCTCTGTTAGTTTGGTACATCAGAATATTTACTCGAATATTCTCAGTATACAGAGATCTGTATGAGATTAAGTTATATTAAGCGGTCTGAAACTGTAGAATATCACTTGTCTGACTGTTCAAAGCTCACTGACATTAGAGCAACTCTGCTTCCTCAAAGACCTGATAAATGGAACACCTTGTACGGAACTGGGAGTCGCGATAGCTCAGTGGTTAGTGAACTGGACTACAAAGGACAAGAGGTAGAGTTCGATCCCAACCGACGGCTTCCGGGTTCACCCAGCCTTAAATGGGTACCGGATTTTTTTCTGGGAAAGTAAAGCAGCACGGGCGTAATACCGACCATATTACCCGAAAAAATCACGTGCTGAAGGTCTGTAAAATAAAGGGTTACTAACACCATATTTCCCTATACGCCACTTGGCGTGACGGGGGCACTTTACTTTTTTTACACCATATTTCCCTATACACCACTTGGCGTGACGGGGGCACTTTACTTTACTTTTTTTAGTGTGTGTCCTAGACTGATTACAAATCTAATAAGATTATTCAGTCCCATATCTTGCGAGGCACTATTTGTTATTACGATTACGTGTTTGAAACCAAGTGTAGCTCGAAAACAGAAGAAAATGTGAGTGTTGTAGCTTTCAACAGCAACAATATATACGTTGTGTGTCATATACAAGTTGATATGAAGTAATACAACACTTCCATGCAATCGTTTCTTTCATTGTCTTAATCAAATAGACTACGTTCAACTCGTTTGTACTTCTGTGGGAGTAAGTAATTTGGTTGCTTGGTTAGCTGGCTGGTTGGCTGGTTGGTTGTTGGTTGGTTGGTTGGTTGGTTGACTGGCAGGCTAGCCGATTAGCTGGCTGGCTGGTTGATTAGTTGGCTGTCTGCCTTGCTTGTTGGTTGGCTGGCTAGCTGATTAGCTGTCTGGTTTCTTGGTAGGTTGGTTGGTGTGTTGGCTGGTAGATTGATTCGCTGACTAGCTGATTGGTTGGTTAGTGTGTTGGCTGGCTGGTTGGTGTTTGCCTGGTAGGTTGGTTCGCTGACTGGCTGATTGGTTGGTTGGTGTGTTGGCTGGCTGGTTAGTCGATAGATAATTCTTACGGCACATAGGACAATTCCATAACGTCTACAATATACCACAACGTGCACTAACAACTCCATACCGTCTACAATCACCTCTACAATATACCCCACAACGTGCACTAACTAACAACTCCATACCGTCTACAATCACCTTTACAATATACCCCACAACGTGCACTAACTAACAACTCCATACCGTCTACAATCACCTCTACAATATACCCCACAACGTGCACTAACTAACAACTCCATACCGTCTACAATCACCTCTACAATATACCCCACACCGTGCACTAACTAACAACTCCATACCGTCTACAATTACCTCTACAATATACCCCACACCGTGCACTAACTAACAACTCCATACCGTCTACAATTACCTCTACAATATACCCCACACCGTGCACTAACTAACAACTCCATACCGTCTACAATCACCTCTACAATATACCCCACACCGTGCACTAACTAACAACTCCATACCGTCTACAATACCTCTACAATATACCCCACACCGTGCACTAACTAACAACTCCATACCGTCTACAATTACCTCTACAATATACCCCACACCGTGCACTAACTAACAACTCCATACCGTCTACAATTACCTCTACAATATACCCCACACCGTGCACTAACTAACAACTCCATAACGTCTACAATCACCTCTACAATATACCCCACAACGTGCACTAACAAACAACTCCATACCGTCTACAATTACCTCTACAATATACCCCACACCGTGCACTAATTAACAATTCCATAACGTCTACAATCACCTCTACAATATACCCCACAACGTACACTAATTAACAACTCCATACCGTCTACAATCAACTCTACAATATACCCCACAACGTGCACTAATTAACAACTCCATACCGTCTACAATTACCTCTACAATATACCCCACACCGTGCACTAACTAACAACTCCATAACGTCTACAATCACCTCTACAATATACCCCACACCATGCACTAACTAACAACTCCATAACGTCTACAATCACCTCTACAATATACCCCAAACCATGCACTAACTAACAACTCCATAACGTCTACAATCACCTCTACAATATACCCCACACCATGCACTAACTAACAACTCCATAACGTCTACAATCACCTCTACAATATACCCCACACCGTGCACTAACTAACAACTCCATAACGTCTACAATCACCTCTACAATATACCCCACACCGTGCACTAACTAACAACTCCATAACGTCTACAATCACCTCTACAATATACCCCACACCATGCACTAACTAACAACTCCATAACGTCTACAATCACCTCTACAATATACCCCACACCGTGCACTAACTAACAACTCCATAACGTCTACAATTACCTCTACAATATACCCCACACCGTGCACTAACTAACAACTCCATAACGTCTACAATCACCTCTACAATATACCCCACACCATGCACTAACTAACAACTCCATAACGTCTACAATCACCTCTACAATATACCCACACCATGCACTAACTAACAACTCCATAACGCCTACAATCACCTCTACAATATACCCCACACCGTGCACTAACTAACAACTCCATACCGTCTACAATATAACCTCTACAATATACCCCACACCATGCACTAACTAACAACTCCATAACGTCTACAATCACCTCTACAATATACCCCACACCATGCACTAACTAACAACTCCATAACGTCTACAATCACCTCTACAATATACCCCACACCATGCACTAACTAACAACTCCATACCGTCTGCAATATACCTCTACAATATACCCCACACCATGCACTAACTAACAACTCCATAACGTCTACAATCACCTCTACAATATACCCCACAACGTGCACTAATTAACAACCCCATATCTGTTTTGATTTACCAGTCTCCTGTGACTTCCTATGTAGCTCTTTTGTCCGACACCACCACATTTGACCTGGTGTTCTGGCAGTCTACTCAAGGTTATATATTCTCATTGATCGCCAAAATTCTGCCTCCTTGTGAGCATTTACAATGTCAGTCTGATCCATTATTCGTCCAACAATGTCAGTCTGAACCATTATTAGTCCAACAATGTCAGTCTGATCCATTATTAGTCCAACAATGTCAGTCTGATCCATTATTAGTCCAACAATGTCAGTCTGATCCATTATTCGTCCAACAATGTCAGTCTGATCCATTATTCGTCCAACAATGTCAGTCTGATCCATTATTCGTCCAACAATGTCAGTCTGATCCATTATTCGTCCAACAATGTCAGTCTGATCCATTAGTCGTCCAACAATGTCAGTCTGATCCATTATTAGTCCAACAATGTCAGTCTGATCCATTATTAGTCCAACAATGTCAGTCTGATCCATTATTCGTCCAACAATGTCAGGCTGATCCATTATTAGTCCAACAATGTCAGTCTGATCCATTATTCGTCCAACAATGTCAGTCTGATCCATTATTAGTCCAACAATGTCAGTCTGATCCATTATTCGCCCAACAATGTCAGTCTGATCCATTATTCGTCCAACAATGTCAGTCTGATCCATTATTCGTCCAACAATGTCAGTCTGATCCATTATTCGTCCAACAATGTCAGTCTGATCCATTATTAGTCCAACAATGTCAGTCTGATCCATTATTCGTCCAACAATGTCAGTCTGATCCATTATTCGTCCAACAATGTCAGTCTGATCCATTATTCGTCCAACAATGTCAGTCTGATCCATTATTAGTCCAACAATGTCAGTCTGATCCATTATTCGTCCAACAATGTCAGTCTGATCCATTATTAGTCCAACAATGTCAGTCTGATCCATTATTAGTCCAACAATGTCAGTCTGATCCATTATTCGTCCAACAATGTCACTCTGATCCATTATTAGTCCAACAATGTCAGTCTGATCCATTATTAGTCCAACAATGTCACTCTGATCCATTATTAGTCCAACAATGTCAGTCTGATCCATTATTCGTCCAACAATGTCAGTCTGATCCATTATTCGTCCAACAATGTCAGTCTGATCCATTATTCGTCCAACAATGTCAGTCTGATCCATTATTAGTCCAACAATGTCGGTCTGGTCCATTATTAGTCCAACAATGTCAGTCTGATCCATTATTCGTCCAACAATGTCAGTCTGATCCATTATTAGTCCAACAATGTCGGTCTGGTCCATTATTCGTCCAACAATGTCAGTCTGATCCATTATTAGTCCAACAATGTCAGTCTGATCCATTATTAGTCCAACAATGTCGGTCTGGTCCATTATTAGTCCAACAATGTCAGTCTGATCCATTATTAGCCCAACAATGTCAGTCTGATCCATTATTCGTCCAACAATGTCAGTCTGATCCATTATTCGTCCAACAATGTCACTCTGATCCATTATTAGTCCAATCTTCACAACTGCCAACTCGGCAAGTCTGTCCGTTCATCATTCCCTCATACACAATATTGTCCTGGCATTATAATGAAGTAGATCTTAGTCAGCTTTGGTTCCTTCAGAGGCTCCAACCACTGCCTTTAAGCAAAGCCTTTTTCGATTTTCCTGGACATACTCACTGAGTCATTGAGAAAACACGCGGGGTATGTCTTCTTCTTTCTTCTTTCCTTCCACATTTCTTTTCGGTGTCGAGGGGAAGTAGATTTGAAGTCTGTTGCTCTTTTGTTGACCTCTCCTCCTGTTATGTTTCCTAGTGTTTCTAATATTCCATCAATCCATCTTTTGCTCTTCTGTTCGCCTCTCTTAGTGCTATGTTTCCTAGTGTTTTCAATATTCCATCAGTCCATCTTTTTTCATATTAGACTATTGGGTTTGGTGTTCCCGTAAGGTGTGTTGAAGGCCCTTTGTGTTGTGCTTTGATATTTATATCTTATCATGTGACCAAATTAGTTTATCTGTTGTTTCTTTATGTGTTCTATAATCATCATGTGTCAAGCCGATTGGCGTAGACAATCATGTTCTTCCACAAATCTTTATCCACAGCACATCGTATCAATTCTGTTGTTGACTGTTTTCCGTGCCATGACACAAAGCTATCCAGTATCTCCTCTCTTTGGCGTCCGCGATCTCTCTTTCCCTGTATTTTGCCAGTTGTAACAAAGTATTCCAGCTTTCCTCTAAAAATGATGTACCAGAAAAATGTTGATTGTTTCTTCTTGGTATTTTTAGCTCTCTTAAACGGAAAAAAAAATGTAATCTATGGCGGGAATTATTTTTAGCTTTTTGTCAATTATTCATTTCTGACCTTATTTCTCAAGCTGTTTCCTGCCATATGTATGACACATTTAATCTCTGTAGCGGTTATTGTGTAAAAGTATGTGGGAGTAAGAGATGAAGATTAACACATATGGGTTGTTCATAAAACAATGGCATGTCTTGTATTGCCATTCTGCTACTACGGTGGTTCAATGTAGAGTGTGTGAAATATCTCATTAATGAGTCCCCTCATTGTCAACTAAAAACAGTTGTCTGTCATATGTTCAAGTGATGCACTCGTGTGGCTGTATAGAGAGCAGTTGAAACCACTTGTCATTAAGGCATAACCTCTTCTGTAGTTATGTGTGAACAGTATGTAAACAGCCCACGTATTCCCCTCTGTCAGTCTAGATTCGACCTACGGTAGTTTGCAATGGAAGCTTTCAGTGAAATGTTTCTTTGCAACTCCAGATAAGGTTTCCTTGCTTACGTTCGCCCGATGACTAAAGGAATACACCTTCTCATCATCCACCCTTAAGAGGACGTTAAGTCGGAGTGTCTGCGTAGTGGTGTGGTTTGCAGTAAAACTGTGATATTTGCGCCTTTCGGCCCAACACATCCGACTTCAGCATGTTATTTTTGAGTACTGGTAGGTTGTCTTCCCTCTTCGATCCCTACTCCCTTAGCTAGTCTAGACAGGTTAGTCTGTTGTTACTGGAGGCACCACGGAAAAGTGGAGTAGGGTCTGGATTGTTATGGTTCACCAATCCTGTTGCAAGCCATCAGCTGTGGGTGGCTGAGAACTTCCAGCTCTGCTGTTGGGAGGCGACTCTATCTCCAGATCTGGTTTGGAAGTGTACTTGTATAAGACAGCTAGCAACAGTCACTGTCTTCGCGCTGCTTGTAAACTGAAACTGGATCACCCAAAGCTTGTGACGTTTTCAGCATTGCGAGCAGGGACGGTTTGAACAAAATAACGTCAGGCGTCCTTAGCTCACATAGCTGAATACGTCACAAGCATTATGCAATTTCAGGAAAGCACTCTAAGCATGCGGGCCTTAGATATAGATGGTTGTGAAATGAACAGCGAGACTTGAGGCAGCCAGCTATAGATTTACTAAGCTTCTGGTGTAGAAAGTAAAACCGGAAAACCGACCAACTAGTGTGACGTTTTCAGCTAACTGAGTTATAGACGGTTGATATCATTCTACCCGCAGCTTCCCTAGCTCGCAAAGTTGAATATGTCACGCTGGTTGGTTGGTCTTCCTATTTCACATTCTGTCCGCAGGCCTAAGTAAATCTTCTTACTCCGTCTAACTCAGTCTTAGGAGGTACTCATATTTTTTCCGTCCATGAGTAATTGACGTTTCAGGCCGGGCCTGGCTGCTGAGACCAGGGGGGTTGCCGCAGAGGGAAATCGTAAATAAAAATCCCAACTTCTGTAGCCGGGATTTGAACCCAAAACCTCTCTGTCTCGATGCCGGCGTCTTGCTTTCGAGACCAACCAGTCCCCCAACCTTGTAGATAAATAATATCAGGATTGGTGGAGAGAGGTGGCATTTATCCTTGTAGATAAATAATATCAGGATTGGTGGAGAGAGGTGGCATTTATCCTTGTAGATAAATAATATCAGGATTGGTGGAGAGAGGTGGCATTTATCCTTGTAGATAAATAATATCATGATTGGTGGAGAGAGGTGGCATTTATCCTTGTAGATAAATAATATCAGGATTGGTGGAGAGAGGTGGCATTTATCCTTGTAGATAAATAATATCAGGATTGGTGGAGAGAGGTGGCATTTATCCTTGTAGATAAATAATATCAGGATTGGTGGAGAGAGGTGGCATTTATCCTTGTAGATAAATAATATCAGGATTGGTGGAGAGAGGTGGCATTTATCCTTGTAGATAAATAATATCAGGATTGGTGGAGAGAGGTGGCATTTATCCTTGTAGATAAATAATATCAGGATTTGTGGAGAGAGGTGGCATTTATTCTTGTAGATAAATAATATCAGGATTGGTGGAGAGAGGTGGCATTTATCCTTGTAGATAAATAATATCAGGATTGGTGGAGAGAGGTGGCATTTATCCTTGTAGATAAATAATATCAGGATGGTGGAGAGAGGTGGCATTTATCCTTGTAGATAAATAATATCAGGATTGGTGGAGAGAGGTGGCATTTATCCTTGTAGATAAATAATATCAGGATTGGTGGAGAGAGGTGGCATTTATCCTTGTAGATAAATAATATCAGGATTGGTGGATAGAGGTGGCATTTATCCTTGTAGATAAATAATATCAGGATTGGTGGAGAGAGGTGGCATTTATCCTTGAAGATAAATAATATCAGGATTGGTGGAGAGAGGTGGCATTTATCCTTGTAGATAAATAATATCAGGATCGGTGGAGAGAGGTGGCATTTATCCTTGTAGATAAATAATATCAGGATTGGTGGAGAGAGGTGGCATTTATCCTTGTAGATAAATAATATCAGTATTGGTGGAGAGAGGTGGCATTTATCCTTGTAGATAAATAATATCAGGATTGGTGGAGAGAGGTGGCATTTATCCTTGAAGATAAATAATATCAGGATTGGTGGAGAGAGGTGGCATTTATCCTTGTAGATAAATAATATCAGGATCGGTGGAGAGAGGTGGCATTTATCCTTGTAGATGAATAATATCAGGATTGGTGGAGAGAGAATCCATTTATCCTTGTAGATAAACAATATCAGGATTGGTGGAGAGAGGTGGCATTTATCCTTGTAGATAAACAATATGAGGATTGGTGGAAAGAGGTGGCATTTATCCTTGTAGATAAACAATTTCAGGATCGGGGAGAATATCAGGAGTGAAATAGTATTCATCCATGTAAATTATCAATGTAAGGATCGGTGTATTGAGGTGGCATTCCTCTTGTAAACACCGGATTTCCGCTGCTCTGCAACTCGCAAGCGGGATGGGTTTGACATGTGCAGAGATTCATCACCGTGGGCTTAAACTTGTCTCTTTTGTTATGATAGAACATTTCCAACAACTGTAGTTGTAATGCTGGTGTTTTAGTCGGAAATGCATTTCTTACCACTGGAGTTATTTCCATGTTTGTAATAAATCAAGAGAAGGGCTAAGGTGTTTTGCCACTTCATTTTAGCTACGGGTAGATAGGAGTAAGTGTAGACAGAATGTAACATTATTAACCAATATAGATTTAAAGTAAGATATGAATAAAAAAATGAAGGTAAAAACGTGATAGTTACTAGTCCAGGAAGGTTCAAACGTGATAGTCGTTATTCCAGGAAGTACACACGTGATAGTCGCTAGCCCAGGAAGTCAGGAAGGTGCACACGTGATTGTCGCTAGTCCAGAAAGGTACAAACGCTATAGTCGTTATTTCGGTAAAGTACAAACGTGATATTCACTAGTCCAGGAAGGTACAAACGTGTTTGTCGCTAGTCCAGGAAGGTACAAACATGACAGTCGTTAGTCCAGGAAGGTACAAACATGACAGTCGCTAGTCCAGGAAGGTACAAACATGACAGTCGTTAGTCCAGGAAGGTACAAATATGACAGTCGTTAGTCCAGGAAGGTACAAACATGACAGTCGCTAGTCCAGGAAGGTACAAACATGACAGTCGCTAGTCCAGGAAGGTACAAACATGACAGTCGTTAGTCCAGGAAGGTACAAACATGACAGTCGTTAGTCCAGGACGGTACAAACATGACAGTCGTTAGTCCAGGAAGGTACAAACATGACAGTCGCTAGTCCAGGAAGGTACAAACATGACAGTCGTTAGTCCAGGAAGGTACAAACATGACAGTCGTTAGTCCAAGAAGGTACAAACATGACAGTCGCTAGTCCAGGAAAGTACAAACATGACAGTCGCTAGTCCAGGAAGGTACAAACATGACAGTCGTTAGTCCAGGAAAGTACAAACATGACAGTCGCTAGTCCAGGAAGGTACAAACATGACAGTCGTTAGTCCAGGAAAGTACAAACATGACAGTCGTTAGTCCAGGAAGGTACAAACATGACAGTCGCTAGTCCAGGAAGGTACAACATGACAGTAGTTAGTCCAGGAAGGTACAAACATGACAGTCGTTAGTCCAGGAAGGTACAAACATGACAGTCGTTAGTCCAGGAAGGTACAAACATGACAGTCGTTAGTCCAGGAAGGTACAAACATGATAGTCGCTAGTCCAGGAAGGTACAAACATGACAGTCGTTAGTCAAGGACGGTACAAACATGACAGTCGTTAGTCCAGGACGGTACAAACATGACAGTCGTTAGTCAAGGACGGTACAAACATGACAGTCGCTAGTCCAGGAAGGTACAAACATGACAGTCGTTAGTCAAGGACGGTACAAACATGACAGTCGTTAGTCCAGGACGGTACAAACATGACAGTCGTTAGTCAAGGACGGTACAAACATGACAGTCGCTAGTCCAGGAAGGTACAAACATGACAGTAGTTAGTCCAGGAAAGTACAAACATGACAGTCGCTAGTCCAGGAAGGTACAAACATGACAGTCGTTAGTCCAGGAAGGTACAAACATGACAGTCGTTAGTCCAGGAAGGTACAAACATGACAGTCGTTAGTCCAGGAAGGTACAAACATGACAGTCGTTAGTTCAGGAAGGTACAAACATGACAGTCGTTAGTTCAGGAAGGTACAAACATGACAGTCGTTAGTCCAGGACGGTACAAACATGACAGTCGTTAGTCCAGGAAGGTACAAACATGACAGTCGTTAGTTCAGGAAGGTACAAACATGACAGTCGTTAGTTCAGGAAGGTACAAACATGACAGTCGTTAGTTCAGGACGGTACAAACATGACAGTCGTTAGTTCAGGAAGGTACAAACATGACAGTCGTTAGTCCAGGAAGGTACAAACATGACAGTCGTTAGTTCAGGAAGGTACAAACATGACAGTCGTTAGTTCAGGAAGGTACAAACATGACAGTCGTTAGTCCAGGAAGGTACAAACATGACAGTCGTTAGTCCCGGTGTGACCCTAGTACGAACAAGGTAGTGCAACTTCTGTCGTGTTGGGAACTAACCTGACATTGAACCTACTCAAGAAACGACTCTGTAAAGTTCACAACTAGTGAACTGTGCAGTTTGTTAATAATAACGTATTTTCACATGAAAAGAAAGGGAGAAACGTCAACGAATTTAATTTAAAAACACCCCTACTAGAATGGGAATGTCCAAGATTTGCATAATTCCTCTCCCCACCACATTGTTTGAACTCGACCATATCGAAAATATGCCTGGAAATTCATTCTAGCTTTGACGGACTTTGACTGTAGTCCAGAAGTGCACAGAAGTTAATTAAAGTAAAGCTAAAGTACGAGACTTGAATCGGCGTCTTAGCACTCGAGTTCTCACCAATAAACTTACGATGCAAGGCGGCATTCCCCACCTTTCCAGAGTGCTAACCTGGTAACTATTTCTGCCAGCGGCTGCGTCGACCACGGGGTGACTATTAATTATTTCTTTTGAAAACTACCTTTTTGCTGATTTCGTTACCCTAATGGATTGAGCTTCGTTGTCCTAATGGATTGAGCTTCGGTGTCCTAATGAATTGAGCTTCGGTGTCCTAATGGATTGAGCTTAGTTGTCCTAATGGATTGAGTTTCGTTGCCCTAATGGATTGAGTTTCGTTGTCCTAATGGATTGAGCATCGTTGTCCTAATGGATTGAGCTTCGTTGTCCTAATGGATTGAGCATCGTTATCCTAATTGATTGAGCTTCGTTGTCCTAATGGATTGAGCTTAGTTGTCCTAATGGATTGAGTTTCGTTGCCCTAATGGATTGAGTTTCGCTGTCCTAATGGATTGAGCATCGTTGTCCTAATGGATTGAGCTTCGTTGTCCTAATGGATTGAGCATCGTTATCCTAATTGATTGAGCTTCGTTGTCCTAATGGACTGATCTTCGTTGTCCTAATGAATTGAACATCGTTGTCCTAATGAATTGAGCTTCGTTGTCCTAATGGATTGAGCTTCGTTGTGTCCTAATGGACTGATCTTCGTTGTCCTAATGAATTGAACATCGTTGTCCTAATTGATTGAGCTTCGTTGTCCTAATTGATTGAGCTTCGTTGTCCTAATGAATTGAACTTCGTTATCCTAATGAATTGAACTTCGTTATCCTAATGGATTGACCTTCGTTATCCTAATGGATTGAGCTTCGTTGTCCTAATGGACTGATCTTCGATGTCCTAATGGATTGAGCTTCGTTATCCTAATGGATTGACCTTCGTTATCCTAATGGACTGAGCTTCGTTGTCCTAATGGACTGATCTTCGTTATCCTAATGAATTGAATTTCGTTATCCTAATGGATTGACCTTCGTTATCCTAATGGATTGAGCTTCGTTGTCCTAATGGATTGAGCTTCGTTGTCCTAATGGATTGAACTTCGTTATCCTAATGGACTGATCTTCGTTGTCCTAATGGATTGAGCTTCGTTATCCTAATGGACTGAGCTTCGTTGTCCTAATGGACTGATCTTCGTTGTCCTAATGAATTGAACTTCGTTATCCTAATGAATTGAACTTCGTTATCCTAATGGATTGACCTTCGTTATCCTAATGGATTGAGCTTCGTTATCCTAATGGATTGACCTTCGTTATCCTAATGGACTGATCTTCGTTATCCTAATGAATTGAACTTCGTTATCCTAATGGATTGACCTTCGTTATCCTAATGGATTGAGCTTCGTTGTCCTAATGAATTGATCTTCGTTATCCTAATGGATTGAGCTTCGTTATCCTAATGGACTGATCTTCGTTATCCTAATGAATCGAACTTCGTTATCCTAATGAATTGAACTTCGTTATCCTAATGGATTGACCTTCGTTATCCTAATGGATTGAACTTCGTTATCCTAATGGATTGACCTTCGTTATCCTAATGGATTGAGCTTCGTTATCCTAATGGATTGACCTTCGTTATCCTAATGGACTGATCTTCGTTGTCCTAATGGATTGAGCTTCGTTATCCTAATGGACTGAGCTTCGTTGTCCTAATGGACTGATCTTCGTTATCCTAATGAATTGAACTTCGTTATCCTAATGAATTGAACTTCGTTATCCTAATGGATTGACCTTCGTTATCCTAATGGATTGAGCTTCGTTATCCTAATGGATTGACCTTCGTTATCCTAATGGATTGAGCTTCGTTGTCCTAATGAATTGACCTTCGTTATCCTAATGGATTGACCTTCGTTATCCTAATGGATTGAGCTTCGTTATCCTAATGGATTGACCTTCGTTATCCTAATGGATTGACCTTCGTTATCCTAATGAATTGACCTTCGTTATCCTAATGGATTGACCTTCGTTATCCTAATGGATTGAGCTTCGTTATCCTAATGGATTGACCTTCGTTATCCTAATGGATTGACCTTCGTTATCCTAATGGATTGACCTTTATTGCCCTAATGGATTGAACATCGTTGTCCTAATGGATTGAACATCGTTGTCCTAATGGATTGAGCTTCGTTGTCCTAATGGATTGAACATCGTTGTCCTAATGGATTGAGCTTCGTTGTCCTAATGGATTGAACATCGTTGTCCTAATGGATTGAACATCGTTGTCCTAATGGATTGAACATCGTTGTCCTAATGGATTGAACATCGTTGTCCTAATGGATTGAACATCGTTGTCCTAATGAATTGAACATCGTTGTCCTAATGGATTGAGCTTCGTTGTCCTAATGGATTGAACATCGTTGTCCTAATAGATTGAGCTTCGTTGTCCTAATGGATTGAGCTTCGTTGTCCTAATGGATTGAGCTTCGTTGTCCTAATGGATTGAGCTTCGTTGTCCTAATGGATTGAACATCGTTGTCCTAATAGATTGAACATAGTTGTCCTAATGGATTGACCTTCGTTATCCTAATGGATTGACCTTCGTTATCCTAATGGATTGACCTTTATTGCCCTAATGGATTGAACATCGTTATCCTAATGGATTGAGCTTCGTTGTCCTAATGGATTGAACATCGTTGTCCTAATGGATTGAGCTCCGTTGTCCTAATGGATTGAACATCGTTGTCCTAATGGATTGAACATTGTTGTCCTAATGGATTGAACATCGTTGTCCTAATGAATTGAACATCGTTGTCCTAATGGATTGAACATCGTTGTCCTAATGGATTGAACTTCGTTGTCCTAATGAATTGAACTTCGTTGTCCTAATGGATTGACCTTTATTGCCCTAATGAATTGAACATCGTTGTCCTAATGGATTGACCTTTATTGCCCTAATGAATTGAACATCGTTGTCCTAATGGATTGACCTTTATTGCCCTAATGAATTGAACATCGTTGTCCTAATGGATTGACCTTTATTGCCCTAATGAATTGAACATCGTTGTCCTAATGGATTGACCTTTATTGCCCTAATGAATTGAACATCGTTGTCCTAATGAATTGAACTTCGTTGTCCTAATGGATTGACCTTTATTGCCCTAATGAATTGAACATCGTTGTCCTAATGGATTGACCTTTATTGCCCTAATGAATTGAATTTCGTTGTCCTAATGAATTGAACTTCGTTGTCCTAATGAATTGACCTTCGTTGTTCTAATGGATTGAGCTTTGGTGTCCTAATGAATTGAACTTCGTTGTCCTAATGAATTGAGCTTCGTTGTTCTAATGAATTGAGCTTCGTTGTTCTAATGGATTGAGCTTTGGTGTCCTAATGAATTGAACTTCGTTGTCCTAATGAATTGAGCTTCGTTGTCCTAATGAATTGAGCTTCGTTGTTCTAATGGATTGAGCTTTGGTGTCCTAATGAATTGCACTTCGGTGTCCTAATGAATTGAACTTCGTTGACCTAATGAATTGAACTTCGTTATCCTAATGAATTGAACTTCGTTATACTAATGAATTGAACTTCGTTATCCTAATGAATTGAACTTCGTTATCCTAATGAATTGAACTTCGTTGTCCTAATGAATTGAACTTCGCTATCCTAATGAATTGAACTTCGTTATCCTAATGAATTGAACTGCGTTATCCCAATGAATTGAACTTCGTTATCCTAATGAATTGAACTTCGTTATCTTAATGAATTGCACTTCGGTGTCCTAATGAATTGAACTTCGTTATCCTAATGAATTGAACTTCGTTATCCTAATGAATTGAACTTCGTTATCCTAATGAATTGAACTTCGTTATCCTAATGAATTGAACTTCGTTATCCTAATGAATTGAACTTCGTTATCCTAATGGATTGACCTTCGTTATCCTAATGGATTGACCTTCGTTATCCTAATGAATTGAACTTCGTTATCCTAATGAATTTAACTTCGTTATCCTAATGGATTGACCTTCGTTATCCTAATGGATTGACCTTCGTTATCCTAATGAATTGAACTTCGTTATCCTAATGAATTGAACTTCGTTATCCTAATGAATTGAACTTCGTTATCCTAATGAATTGAACTTCGTTATCCTAATGAATTGAACTTCGTTATCCTAATGGATTGACCTTCGTTATCCTAATGGATTGAACTTCGTTATCCTAATGGATTGACCTTCGTTATCCTAATGGATTGAACTTCGTTATCCTAATGGATTGAACTTCGTTATCCTAATGAATTGAACTTCGTTATCCTAATGAATTGAACTTCGTTATCCTAATGGATTGAACTTCGTTATCCTAATGAATTGAACTTCGTTATCCTAATGAATTGAACTTCGTTATCCTAATGAATTGAACTTCGTTATCCTAATGAATTGAACTTCGTTATCCTAATGAATTGAACTTCGTTATCCTAATGGATTGACCTTCGTTATCCTAATGGATTGAACTTCATTATCCTAATGAATTGAACTTCGTTATCCTAATGAATTGAACTTCGTTATCCTAATGAATTGAACTTCGTTATCCTAATGAATTGAACTTCGTTATCCTAATGAATTGAACTTCGTTATCCTAATGGATTGACCTTCGTTATCCTAATGGATTGAACTTCGTTATCCTAATGGATTGAACTTCATTATCCTAATGAATTGAACTTCGTTATCCTAATGAATTGAACTTCGTTATCCTAATGAATTGAACTTCGTTATCCTAATGAATTGAACTTCGTTATCCTAATGAATTGAACTTCGTTATCCTAATGGATTGACCTTCGTTATCCTAATGGATTGACCTTCGTTATCATAATGGATTGAACTTCGTTATCCTAATGCATTGAAATGACAAAGAATCATTGCTGGATAGATACTCGTAGGTAAACCACGTCAGGAAGGGGAAACACATTCAGGCAAAGATCGACCAATAGGAGAGCGCAATTTTAAAGACAGCCTGGGCAGGTTTATATGGGGTCAGATAGGCAGGGAAGACAGCCTGGGCAGGTTTATATGGGGTCAGATAGGCAGGGAAGACCGCCTGGGCAGGTTTATATGGGGTCAGATAGGCAGGGAAGACCGCCTGGGCAGGTTTATATGGGGTCAGATGGGCAGGGAAAAGAAAGAGATTTTTTTTTTAAACGGGAGCAACGAGAGAGAGAGAGAGAGATAAAGAGAGAGATAATGAGAGAGGTAGAGGGATAGCGAGAAATATATATATATAGTTTTGATTTTGAAAAGTTGTGGAAATCAAAACTCATTAGCACAAACACAAAACTTAGGCTATTCAAATCAAATGTACTATCAACCCTTACGTATGCGTGTGAAAGCTGGAAAACAACAAGAGATATAGAAACAAAGTTGAACGCATTCGAAAATAAATGTCTAAGGAAAATACTTGGTATAGAATGGAACGAATTCAAAACAAACGAGGAAATTAGAGAAATCGCCAATCAACCACTAATATCTTCAGTAATAAAGAAAAGACGATGGTCATACGTTGGACATGTGATGAGAAGAGATAATAATCGAATAGCAAAGCAAGCCCTCATATGGGAAACAACAGGTAAAAGAAAAAGAGGAAGACCCAGGGAGACACTGAGAAGAACATTGATGAGAGAGGCAAGAGCAGCAGGAATCGGCTCCCTCAATGAGATAGAACTGCTTGCACAGAACAGAGACAGATGGCGAGATTTGATAAAATATCTTTAAAAGAAAACTGCTAGAACAAAAATTCATATAGGAGAAGGTGTATCTTGGTCTACGCCCTATGGGCCGGTTACGGCTCGAAAGGTCAATAGATAGATAGATATTTAGAACATATATATATATATATATTATATATATATAGAGAGAGAGAGAGAGAGAGAGAGAGAGAGAGAGAGAGAGGTAGCGAGAGATATAGAGGTAGGAAAAGATAGAGAGAGATAGAGAGAGATAGAGAGAGGTAGAGATATAGAGGTAGAGAGAAATATAGAGATAGAGAGAGATAGCGATATATATATATATATATTTATAGAGAGAGAGAGAGAAAAGATATAGAGATATAGAGAGGTAGAGAGATTTGTTGAACTAGGTAATTGAAAGAGTAGGATGAAATAATAATTGGAATACTGCGATAAAAATATGTAACTACATAGTTATCGCAGCCTGTGTTTTCGGGACCACGTCGACCATGTGATAACAAAATCCCGCAAAGATTAGCCGCCTTGAAGGTCATGGCAGCTGCCAACATCGAGCAGAGGCTACTTACTCTTCTGTTCCAGGGATTAGTCCTCGCACCAATCGAGTATGCCCTGGCCATTCTTACTGTCAGTACGACTCAAATTGATAGGCTGGAGAAAATACAAAATGAAGCCATGCGCATTATCCTGGGATGTACGAGGGACACTCCCTGTGTAGCAATGAGGTATCTTCTTGACTTTCCAACCATGGATGACAGAATCAAGATCTGGAGGGCACGAGCATACCTGCAGATTAGTACAGATACAGAGCATCCATTGCACCACGTGCTCAACACAGAGAAAGGTGCCAGGCTAAAAAGAGGCAAATCATGGGTGGGCCGAGCAGAGAAGTCATGAAACAGGTCTGTGGGCTTACCAATATCAGCGTTGGTGAGGAGTGGATACCGGTGCCTTCGTCATTCAAGGGGACTTTCTCGTGTATTGTCACACTCGACAGGAAAAGTAGGGAACAGAACCCGGTCGTGATTAATGCTGAGGTCAACGGTCTCATCTGCGATAACACCAATGAGAAAGATGCAGTCATCTATACAGACGGATCTGTAAGACGACACGAAAGAAGTGCATGGGCATTTACAGCACGCTCGGCAGGCAGAATAGTCTAAGAAGACAGTGGTGCATACGTCATGACCACGAGTAGCATGACAATGGAGGTGATGGCAGTGACCAAGGCATTCAAATGGTTAGAGTCACAAGACTACACCCACGCATGTATACTGAGTGATTCGATGAGCATGATTAAAAAAGTGGAGGCGGGCTCTGTACGCATGCAATGGGTAGAGTCGTTGCAGAAATCCAAAATACGTAAGATCACCTTTGTCTTTGTCACTGGACATGCGGGAGTAGGGGAAATGAGAGAGCGGACAGGTTGGCTAGCTGCGCGGTCGTTGAGGACGGGCAACCAATGGATCAGGCGGACATCATCAATGCCCTCCGAGATGTGGGAAGAGCACATGACTTCGACAAACACAAATCCACGTCACTTCTTCGGATGAAAGAGATGGGAGTTAAGATGGGCACAGCCAGAAATGAGAAACTTAGTGGGCGTGTAAGAAGACTAATCAACCAACACAGAACTGGAGTCGTCAGTCGCTGGACACTGAGGGAATTGCTGAGGAGGGGATCTGAGCACCTATGGACATGTTCGGAGTGCAATGATGATGACCCGCAAATAACTCAATAACTCAATATGTAGTCCACATACTGACCAGGCCGGTCGCAATCTGAAATCAAATATTGAGTCATGATATAACCAAAATCAGTTAATGTGATCTGCTCTGTTATACTGGACACTCACCCTATTTCCTCTCTCGCCATGTGCCCCGTGAAGTCCAATTGCACCTTTGGCCCCTTTAGGGCCGATTAAACCTTCAGGTCCTTCAAAACCGGGATGTCCATTTGGGCCCCTTTCTCCAAGTGTTCCAGGTATACCCTGACAATGGAAATATACTGACAATGGAAATATACTGACAATGGAAATATACTGACAACGGAAATACACTGACAATGGAAATATACTGACAATGGAAATATACTGACCACGGAAATACACTGACAACGGAAATACACTGACAATGGATATATACTGACAATGGAAATATACTGACAATGGAAATATACTGACAAATGAAATATACTGACAATGGAAATATACTGACAATGGAAATATACTGACAATGGAAATATACTGACAATGGAAATATGCTGACAATGGAAATACACTGACAGTGAAAATATACTGACAATGGAAATACACTGACAATGGAAATACACTGACAGTGGAAATATACTTACAATAGAAATATACTGGCAATGGAAATACACTGACAATGGATATATACTGACAATGGAAATTTACTGACAATAGATATATACTGACAATTGAAATACACTGGCAATGGAAATATACTGATAATGGAAATATACTGACAAATGAAATATACTGACAATGGAAATATACTGACAAATAAAATATACTGACAAATAAAATATACTGACAATGGAAATATACTGATAATGGATATATACTGACAATTGAAATACACTGGCAATGGAAATATACTGACAGTGAAAATATACTGACAATGGAAATATACTGACAATGGAAATTTACTGACTATGGATATATACTGACAATTGTAATACATTGGCAATGGAAATATACTGACAATGGATATATACTGACAATGGATATATACTGACAATTGAAATACACTGGCAATGGAAATTTACTGACAATGGAAATATACTGACAATGGAAATTTACTGACAATGGATATATATTGACAATTGAAATACACTGACAAGGGAAATACACTGACAATGGAAATATGCTGACAATGGAATTACACTGATATTGGAAACACACAATTTGAATATGAAAGCTCTAGAAACATTATTTGTTCTATTTGCATAAGACTAGTTATTGGTTCACAATGTGTATCTTTAAATTGTTAAGGTATCATTTTTTCATGACGGTTTTTTCCACCATTTTTCAGACCAGTGTTTCGCTTTTGTGTTTAGATTTCTTTGTTTATTTTAGAATAGTTTATGTTGATCTCATCCAACAATACGTTAACATCCAACCTGTGAGAGTCTATAGTTGATCTCATCCAAAAATTTGTTAACATTCCACTTGCTAGATCAAAAGTCTAGTTTATCTCATCCAAAAATGTGTTAACATTCCACCTGTGAAGTCAAAAGTCTAGTTTACCTCAACTAAAAATGTGTTGGACATTTAAAAATGTGTTGACATTCCACTTGCTAGATCAAAAGTCTAGTTTATCTCATCCAAAAATGTGTTAACATTCCACCTGTGAAGTCAAAAGTCTAGTTTACCTCAACTAAAAATGTGTTGACATTCAAAATTTGTTGACATTCCACTTGCTAGATCAAAAGTCTAGTTTACCTCAACTAAAAATGTGTTGACATTCAAAAATGTGTTGACATTTAAAAATTTGTTGACATTCCACTTGCTAGATCAAAAGTCTAGTTTACCTCAACTAAAAATGTGTTGACATTCGACTGGTAAGGTGAAACTTGTTGTTTCCGTTCGCCTGATGAACACACCAACTTTTGGTGACTACATTTGAGCTTTTTCACCCAACACATCCGACGTAACAGCATTTCATTTCTAGGTGCCGGGTTTTCCGAAGTCTAGAAGACTAAATTCTCGAGCCTTCCCTCAACCTCTCCACAACACACACGCACCTTTAATACAACGTCTTGTCTACCTCAGAGTTTGACCAATCAAATCTCATCGCTTGTCCGCCACGAACAGATAGCATTGTTTTGATTGGTTTGTTCTGGTCACGTGACTAGTCCAAACAGGAAGTTACAATTGTGTATTTTCGGCAATCCCAAACCATCATTAGGTTCCGCATCAAAGGTTGGCTACCACGGAGCGCCATTTTACTCTGACTCGTATCTATATGGTGCTTGCTGTCATAGATTCGCCTGTCCGTCTTTTAATGTTATGAGTCCACTTTAGTCTTGGTCTACCTCGTTCTTTCCCTTGGAAGATGACTTTTAGAAGAATATTATGTTTTTATCACATGTCTAAACAAATTCAGTAGTCTTTTTAAAATTGTGTTAAGCAGTTCCATTTTTTCTTTTCATTTTCAGCTGATTCAGAACTTCCTTGTTTGTCTTCTTTTCCTTCCATCCAATTCTCCCATTTTTCTATAGATCCACATTTCAAAGGCTTCAATTGTGTGCTCTGTTTTCTTATTTCATGTCATGTTTCTGCACCATACATAAATGTTGAGTAAATATAACACTTTACAATTCGTAGTTTAGTTCTGATGTTATCTACTTGGATGCGGTTATATTTTTGTTTTTCGTGTTGTTAATATTGCTTTTTGCCTTAACTTTCCTTTTGTTTATTTCTGTCTTACACGTTCCATCACTTGTTATAACGTGTCCAAGAAGGTTAAATTATTAAACTCTTTCTAATCTCTTTCCATCTACTTTGCAATCTACTTGTATATTTTGTTTGTTTTCTCTATTTATAACCGTAGCTTTAGTACTTTTAATATTTATAATCAAACCATATTCATTTCTTCATTTGTTTATTTTGTTCATAAGTTGTAAATCTTCTGGATTTCTTGCCATTAATACGGTATCATCAGCATTTCTTAGATTATTTATCCAGTAATGTTTACTTCCGGCATTCCCAAAATGTCTTTAGATATCTGGGGCCAAGGCAAAGAAATGCATAAAAATGCGAAGCTGCAGTTCATGTGAAGGAGAAATGAAACAAAAAATGAGATTGTTAAACCTGTAGAATAAAAAGCTTTAGCTTAAGAACACATACAGATATGTAAGTAGATTGTTTGTTTGTTCCTGCTGATGGCCTGTTGAGCCGAAACGTCGTTCAAATTTGTGTCGTCCGTCAATTACATTAAATTTTAACTATACCATTTTTTCTTTTTTTTTTTTCATTTTTGCTATAAAGATCCGCTCGGTCGGCGTATAAGTTAAGTAAACATGTCAATAGAAATAAGCTCCGTCTGCATATCCCAAAATAATTTTCTTTACATTAATTTTGTGGAAGTCAACAGATTACAATTAATTTCCTTAAGTACAGTTTGTCAGCATGTCCTTTTTATTTTATTTCTGTGGTGCTAATTGTCGAGTTAAGGAAAATACTTGGTATAGAATGGAACGAATTCAAAACAAACGAGGAAATTAGAGAAATCGCCAATCAACCACTAATATCTTCAGTAATAAAGAAAAGACGATGGTCATACGTTGGACATGTGATGAGAAGAGATAATAATCGAATAGCAAAGCAAGCCCTCATATGGGAAACAACAGGTAAAAGAAAAAGAGGAAGACCCAGGGAGACACTGAGAAGAACATTGATGAGAGAGGCAAGAGCAGCAGGAATCGGCTCCCTCAATGAGATAGAACTGCTTGCACAGAACAGAGACAGATGGCGAGATTTGATAAAATATCTTTAAAAGAAAACTGCTAGAACAAAAATTCATATAGGAGAAGGTGTATCTTGGTCTACGCCCTATGGGCCGGTTACGGCTCGAAAGGTCAATAGAATTGTTGAGTCAACTTATTCTGAGTAATCTTATTCTGAGTAATTTCCTTAAAAGTTTTACAATTTTCCTGAACACAGAATGTGTCAGCGTGCTTTAATTTTCATTACTGTAATATTAATTTTGTACAGTCAAGATATTCTAAGTAATTTCCTTAACATATTTAGTAATGTCCTTAACGTATGGTGTCGACGTGCTTTTTCTCATTTCTGTGATGTTAACTTTGTTAATTCAACAATCTAAGTAATGTCCTTAACATATTTAGTAATGTCCATAACATATGGTGTCGACGAGCTTTTTCTCATTTCTGTGATGTTAACTTTGTTAATTCAACAATCTGAGTAATTAATTTCCTTCATCAGCTTATTTTATGCCGACAAGTCATTATTTATTTCAGGCTCTTTCGTCAGTATCTTTCATTAATTAAACAACCATCTTATTATATGTTCTGTTTAATCGCGTCTGAGCTAATGTTAACTCTTATAGTTCATATGCAAATTAATGAATGGTTTTAATATTGTTTTTATTAGTGTAGCTGTGATTGTCATTTATGATAGTACCTGATGAAGGTCTCACGATCGTAACCCTTTTTTTTTTTTGCTTGTTGTGCTTAAGATTTTAATTTTAAAATCTCAACGGTATCTTGAAATATTTGTTTATGTTCATTAAATTGTAACCATCATCGATATCAATAATCCCATCACCTTGGGGAGCACTGTTTAAGACGAGGAATTCACAAATGTCCTCCAGTCTTCTCAAATGTCCTCCAGTCTTCACAAATGTCCTCCAGTTTTCACAATTGTCTTACATTCTTCACAACTGACCTCCAGTCATCACAATTGTCCTACAGCCTTCACAATTTATTTCAGTCTTCACAAATATGCTCAAGTCTTCACAATTTTCTTTCAGTCTTCACAATTATCCTCCAGTCATTACAATTATCATACAGTCATCACAATTGTCCTCCAGTCATTACAATTATCATACAGTCATCACAATTGTCCTCCAGTCATCACAATTGTCCTCCAGTCATCACAATTGTCCTCCAGTCATCACAATTATCCTCCAGTCATCACATTTATCCTCCACTTATTACAATTGTCCTCCAATCATCATAATTATCCTCCAGTCATCAAAATTATCCACCAGTCATTACAATTATCATACAGTCATCACAATTGTCCTCCAGTCATCACAATTGTCCTCCAGTCATCACAATTACCCGCCACTCATCACAATTGTCCTCCACTCATCACAATTGTCCTCCACTCATCACAATTATCCTCCACTCATCACAATTGTCCTCCACTCATCACAATTGTCCTTCAGTCATCACAATTGTCCTCCACTCATTACAATTATCCCCCACTCATCACAATTATCCTCCACTCATCACAATTGTCCTCCACTCATCACAATTGTCCTCCACTCATCACAATTATCCTCCACTCATCACAATTGTCCTCCACTCATCACAATTGTCCTTCAGTCATGACAATTGTCCTCCACTCATTACAATTATCATCCACTCATCACAATTATCCTCCACTCATCACAATTGTCCTCCACTCATCACAATTGTCCTCCAGTCATCACAATTGTCCTCCAGTCATCACACTTGTCCTCCACTCATCACAATTGTCCTCCACTCATCACAATTGTCCTCCACTCATCACAATTATCCTCCACTCATCACAATTGTCCTCCACTCATCACAATTGTCCTTCAGTCATCACAATTGTCCTCCACTCATTACAATTATCCTCCACTCATCACAATTATCCTCCAATCATCACAATTGTCCTCCACTCATCACAATTGTCCTCCATTCATCACAATTGTCCTCCACTCATCACAATTATCCTCCACTCATCACAATTGTCCTCCACTCATCACAATTGTCCTCCAGTCATCACAATTATCATCCAGTCATCACAATTGTCCTCCAGTCATCACAATTGTCCTCCACTCATCACATTTGTCCTCCAGTCATCACAATTGTCCTCCACTCATCACATGTGTCCTCCAGTCATCACAATTGTCCTCCACTCATCACATTTGTCCTCCACTCATCACAATTGTCCTCCACTCATCACAATTGTCCTCCACTCATCACATTTGTCCTCCAGTCATCACAATTACCCTCCACTCATCACAATTACCCTCCACTCATTACAATTATCCTCCACTCATCACAATTGTCCTCCAGTCATCACAATTGTCCTCCACTCATCACAATTATCCTCCACTCATCACAATTGTCCTCCAGTCATCACAATTGTCCTCCACTCATCACAATTGTCCTCCAGTCTTCACAATTATCCTCCAGTCATCACAATTATCCTCCAGTCATCACAATTGTCCTCCACTCATCACATTTGTCCTCCAGTCATCACAATTGTCCTCCACTCATCACATGTGTCCTCCAGTCATCACAATTGTCCTCCACTCATCACATTTGTCCTCCAATCATCACAATTATCCTCCACTCATCACAGTTGTCCTCCAGTCATCACAATTGTCCTCCACTCATCACAATTGTCCTCCAGTCATCACAATTGTCCTCCACTCATCACATTTGTCCTCCAGTCATCACAATTGTCCTCCACTCATCACATTTGTCCTCCAGTCATCACAATTACCCTCCACTCATCACTATTACCCTCCACTCATCACAATTGTCATTCAGTCTTCACAATTGTCTTTCAGTCCTCCCAATTGTCCTCCAGTCCTCACAATTATCCTCCAGTAATCACAAATGTCCTCCAGTCTTCACAATTATCCTTCAGTCATCACAATTGTCCTCCAGTCATCACAATTATCTTTCAGTCTTCACAATTGTCCTCCAGTCATCACAATTGTGCTCTAGTCTTCACAAATTTCTTTCAGTCATCACAATTGTTTCCAGTCATCACAATTGTGCTCTAGTCTTCACAAATTTCTTTCAGTCATCACAATTGTCGCCAGTCATCACAAGTGTCCTCCAGTCACCACAATTGTTCTCAAGTCTTCATAAATATCTTCCAATCTTCACAATTATCCTCCAGTCTTCACAATTATCCTCCAGTCTTCACAATTATCTTCCAGTCTTCACAATTTTCCTCCAGTCTTCACAATTATCCTCCAGTCTTCACAATTATCCTCCAGTCTTCACAATTATCTTCCAGTCTTCACAATTATCCTCCAGTCATCACAATTGTCTTTCATTCTTCACAATTGTCTTTCAGTCTTCACAACTGTCCTCCAGTCATTAGAACTATCTTTCAATCGTCACAATTGTCTCCAGTCATCACAATTGTTATCCAGTCATCTCAATTGCCTTTCAGTCTTAACAATTGTCTTTCAGCCTTCATAAAATGTCCTCCAGTCTTCACAATTGTCTTTCAGTCTTCACAATTATCCTCCAGTATTCACAATTATCCTCCAGTCTTCACAATTGTCTTTCATTCTTCACAATTATCCTCCAGTCTTCACAATTATCTTTCAGTCTTCACAATTTATTTCAGTCTTCACAAATATGCTCAAGTCTTCACAATTTTCTTTCAGTCTTCACAATTATCCTCCAGTCATTACAATTATCATACAATCATCACAATTGTCGTCCAGTCATTACAATTATCATACAGTCATCACAATTGTCCTCCAGTCATCACAATTGTCCTCCAGTCATCACAATTGTCCTCCAGTCATCACAATTATCCTCCAGTCATCACATTTATCCTCCACTTATTACAATTGTCCTCCAATCATCATAATTATCCTCCAGTCATCAAAATTATCCTCCAGTCATTACAATTATCATACAGTCATCACAATTGTCCTCCAGTCATCACAATTGTCCTCCAGTCATCACAATTACCCGCGACTCATCACAATTGTCCTCCACTCATCACAAATGTCATCCACTCATCACAATTGTCCTCCACTCATCACAATTGTCCTCCAGTCTTCACAATTATCCTCCACTCATCACAATCATCCTCCACTCATCACAATTGTCCTCGAGTCATCACAATTGCCCTCCACTCATCACAATTACCCTCCACTCATCACAATTGTCCTCCAGTCATCAATTGTCCTCCACTCATCACAATTGTCCTCCACTCATCACAATTGTCCTCCACTCATCACAATTGTCCTCCACTCATCACAATTGTCCTCCACTCATCACAATTACCCTCCACTCATCACAATTGTCCTCCACTCATCACAATTGTCCTTCAGTCATCACAATTGTCCTCCACTCATTACAATTATCCTCCACTCATCACAATTATCCTCCACTCATCACAATTGTCCTCCACTCATCACAATTGTCCTCCACTCATCACAATTATCCTCCACTCATCACAATTGTCCTCCACTCATCACAATTGTCCTTCAGTCATGACAATTGTCCTCCACTCATTACAATTATCCTCCACTCATCACAATTATCCTCCACTCATCACAATTGTCCTCCACTCATCACAATTGTCCTCCAGTCATCACACTTGTCCTCCACTCATCACAATTGTCCTCCACTCATCACAATTGTCCTCCACTCATCACAATTATCCTCCACTCATCACAATTGTCCTCCACTCATCACAATTGTCCTTCAGTCATCACAATTGTCCTCCACTCATTACAATTATCCTCCACTCATCACATTATCCTCCACTCATCACAATTGTCCTCCACTCATCACAATTGTCCTCCATTCATCACAATTATCCTCCACTCATCACAATTATCCTCCACTCATCACAATTGTCCTCCACTCATCACAATTGTCCTCCAGTCATCACAATTATCATCCAGTCATCACAATTGTCCTCCAGTCATCACAATTGTCCTCCACTCATCACATTTGTCCTCCAGTCATCACAATTGTCCTCCACTCATCACATTTGTCCTCCAGTCATCACAATTGTCCTCCACTCATCACAATTGTCCTCCACTCATCACATTTGTCCTCCAGTCATTACAATTACCCTCCACTCATCACAATTACCCTCCACTCATTACAATTATCCTCCACTCATCACAATTGTCCTCCAGTCATCACAATTGTCCTCCACTCATCACAATTGTCCTCCAGTCATCACAATTATCCTCCAGTCATCACAATTGTCCTCCAGTCATCGCAATTGTCCTCCACTCATCACATTTGTCCTCCAGTCATCACAATTGTCCTCCACTCATCACATGTGTCCTCCAGTCATCACAATTGTCCTCCACTCATCACATTTGTCCTCCAGTCATCACAATTATCCTCCACTCATCACAGTTGTCCTCCAGTCATCACAATTGTCCTCCACTCAACACAATTGTCCTCCAGTCATCACAATTGTCCTCCACTCATCACATTTGTCCTCCAGTCATCACAATTACCCTCCACTCATCACTATTACCCTCCACTCATCACAATTGTCATTCAGTCTTCACAATTGTCTTTCAGTCCTCCCAATTGTCCTCCAGTCCTCACAATTATCCTCCAGTAATCACAAATGTCCTCCAGTCTTCACAATTATCCTTCAGTCATCACAATTGTCCTCCAGTCATCACAATTATCTTTCAGTCTTCACAATTGTCCTCCAGTCATCACAATTGTGCTCTAGTCTTCACAAATTTCTTTCAGTCATCATAATTGTCTCCAGTCATCACAATTGTGCTCTAGTCTTCACAAATTTCTTTCAGTCATCACAATTGTCGCCAGTCATCACAAGTGTCCTCCAGTCACCACAATTGTTCTCAAGTCTTCATAAATATCTTCCAATCTTCACAATTATCCTCCAGTCTTCACAATTATCCTCCAGTCTTCACAATTATCTTCCAGTCTTCACAATTTTCCTCCAGTCTTCACAATTATCCTCCAGTCTTCACAATTATCCTCCAGTCTTCACAATTATCTTCCAGTCTTCACAATTATCCTCCAGTCATCACAATTGTCTTTCATTCTTCACAATTGTCTTTCAGTCTTCACAACTGTCCTCCAGTCATTAGAACTATCTTTCAATCTTCACAATTGTCTCCAGTCATCACAATTGTTATCCAGTCATCTCAATTGCCTTTCAGTCTTAACAATTGTCTTTCAGCCTTCATAAAATGTCCTCCAGTCTTCACAATTGTCTTTCAGTCTTCACAATTATCCTGCAGTATTCACAATTATCCTCCAGTCTTCACAATTGTCTTTCATTCTTCACAATTATCCTCCAGTCTTCACAATTATCTTTCAGTCTTCACAGTTATCCTCCATTCAGCACAATTGTCTTTCATTCTTCACAATTATCCTCCAGTCTTCACAATTATCTTCCAATCTTCACAATTATCACCCAGTCTTCACAATTATCCTCCAGTCTTCACAATTGTTTTTCATTCTTCACAATTATCCTCCAGTCTTCACAAATATCTTTCAGTCTTCACAATTATCTTTCAGTCTTCACAATTATTCTGCAGTCTTCACAATTTTCTTTCAGTCTTCTCAATTATCTTTCAGTCTTCACAATTCTCTTCCAGTCTTCACAATTATCCTCCAGTCTTCACAATTGTTTTTCATTCTTCACAATTATCCTCCAGTCTTCACAAATATCTTTCAGTCTTCACAATTATCTTTCAGTCTTCACAATTATTCTGCAGTCTTCACAATTTTCTTTCAGTCTTCTCAATTATCTTTCAGTCTTCACAATTCTCTTCCAGTCTTCACAATTATCCTCCAGTCATCACAATTGTTTTAATTTCTTTACAATTGTCTTTCAGTCTTCACAATTGTCTTTCATTCTTCACAATTGTCTTTCAGTCTTCACACTTGTCCTCCAGGCATCAGATTTATCATCCAGTCCTCACAATTGTCTTTTATTCTGCACAATTGTCTTTCAGTCTTTCACAATAGTCCTCCAGTCGTCACAATTGTCATTCAGTATTCACAATTGTCTCCAGTCATCACAATTGTCATTCAGTCTTCACAATTGTCATTCAGTCTTAACAATTATCTCCAGTCATCACAATTGTCCTACAGTCTTCACAATTGTCTCCAGTCATCACAATAGTCCTCCAGTCGTCACAATTGTCATTCAGTCTTCACAATTGTTTCCAGTCATCACAATTGTCATTCAGTCTTCACAATTGTCATTCAGTCTTAACAATTGTCTCCAATCATCACAATTGTCCTCCAGTCTTCACAATTGTCTCCAGTCATCACAATTGTCCGCCAGTCAACACAATTATCTATCCGTCTTCATGATTGTCCTCCAGTCAACACAATTGTCTTTCAGCCTTCACAATTGTCTCCAGTCATCAAAATTGTACTCCAGTCTTCACAATTCTCCTCCAGTCTTCACAATTTTCTTTCATTCCTCACAATTGTCCTAAAGTTTTCACAATTGTCCTCCCGTCTTCACAATTGTTCTTCAATCTTCACAGTTGTCTTTCAGTTTTCACAATTGTCTTTCAGTCTTCACAATAGTCTTTCTATTTTCACAATTATCCTCCGGTCTTCACAATTATCTTTCAGTCTTCACAATTATCTTCCAGTCTTCACAATTATACTCCAGTCTTCACAATTGTCCTCCAGTCTTCACAATTGTTCTTCAATCTTCACAGTTGTCTTTCAGTTTTCACAATTGTCATTCAGTCTTCACAATAGTCTTTCTATCTTCACAATTATCTTACAATAACAATAATTGTCTCCAGTCATCACAATTGACCTCCAGTCTTCACAATTGTCATTCAGTCTTCACAATTGTCATTCAGTCTTAACAATTGTCTCCAGTCATCACAATTGTCCTCAAGTCTTCACAATTGTCCTCCAGTCAACACAATTGTCCTCCAGTCTTCACAATTGTCTCCAGTCATTACAATTGTCTCCAGTCATGACAATTGTCATCCAGTCTTTACAAATTTCTTACAGTCTTCACAAATGGCTTTCATTCTTCACAATTGTGTTCCAGTCTTCACAATTGTCCTCCAGTCATCACAATTATCCTCCAGTCCTCACAATTGTCTTTCAGTTTTCACAATTGTCCTAAAGTCATCACAATTTTCCACAAGTCTTCACAATTGACCTCCAGTCTTCACAATTGTCATTCAGTCTTCACAATTGTCACTCAGTCTTAACAATTGTCTCCAGTCATGACAATTGTCCTCCAGTCTTCACAAATATCTTTCAGTCTTCACAATTGTCTTCCACTCATCACAATTATCCTCCAGTCATCACAATTGTCTTGATTTCTTCATAATTGTCTTACAGTCTTTACAATTGACTTTGATTGTTCACAATTGTCTTTCAGACTTCAAAATTGTCTCCAGTCATCATAATTGTCCTCCAGTCTTCACAAATATCTTTCAGTCTTCGCAATTGTCCTCCAGTCGTCAAAATTGTCCTCCATTCATCACAATTGTCTCCAGTCGTAAAAATTATCTTCCAGTCTTCACAATTATCCTCCAGTCTTATCAATTGTCTTTCAGTCTTCACAATTATCTTTCAGGCTTCATAATTATCTTCCAGTCTTCACAATGATCCTCCAGTCTTCACAATTTTCGTTCAGTCTTCTCAATTATCTTTCAGTCTTCACAATTATCTTCCAGTCTTCACAAATGTCCTCCAGTCATCACAATTGTCCTACGGTCTTCATAATTGTCCTCCAATCCTCACAATTGTCCTCCAGTCTTCACAATTGTCTCCTGTCATCACAATTGTCCGCCAGTCAACACAATTATCTATCAGTATTCACAATTGTCTTTCAGTCTTCACAATTGTCTCCGGTCATCAAAATTGTACTCCAGTCTTCACAAATTTCTTCCAGTCTTCACAATTCTCCTCCAGTCTTCACAATTTTCTTTCATTCCTCACAATTGTCCTAAAGTTTTCACAATTGTCCTCCCGTCTTCACAATTGTTCTTCAATCTTCACAGTTGTCTTTCAGTTTTCACAATTGTCTCCAGTCATCAAAATTGTACTCCAGTCTTCACAAATTTCTTCCAGTCTTCACAATTCTCCTCCAGTCTTCACAATTTTCTTTCATTCCTCACAATTGTCCTCCCGTCTTCATAATTGTTCTTCAATCTTCACAGTTGTCTATAAGTTTTCACAATTGTCATTCAGTCTTCACAATAGTCTTTCTATCTTCACAAATTATCTTACAATAACAATAATTGTCTCCAGTCATCACAATTGACCTCCAGTCTTCACAATTGTCATTCAGTCTTCACAATTGTCATTCAGTCTTAACAATTGTCTCCAGTCATCACAATTGTCCTCCAGTCTTTACAATTGTCCTCCAGTCATCACAATTGTCCTCCAGTCTTCACAATTGTCTCCAGTCATTACAATTGTCATCCAGTCTTTACAAATTTCTGACAGTCTTCACAAATGTCTTTCATTCTTCACAATTGTGTTCCAGTCTTCACAATTGTCCTCCAGTCATCACAATTATCCTCCAGTCCTCACAATTGTCTTTCAGTCTTCACAATTGTCACTCAGTCTTAACAATTGTCCTCCAGTCTTCACAAATATCTTTCAGTCTTCACAATTGTCCTCCACTCATCACAATTATCATCCAGTCATCACAATTGTCTTTCTGTCTCCACAATTATCCTCCAGTCCTCACAATTGTCTTTCAGTCTTCACAATTGTCACTCAGTCTTAACAATTGTCCTCCAGTCTTCACAAATATCTTTCAGTCTTCACAATTGTCCTCCACTCATCATAATTATCCTCCAGTCATCACAATTGTCTTCATTTCTTCATAATTGTCTTACAGTCTTTACAATTGACTTTGATTGTTCACAATTGTCCTCCAGACATCAGAATTATCTTCCAGTCTTCACAATTATCCTCCAGTCTTATCAATTGTCTTTCAGTCTTCACAATTATCTTGCAGGCTTCATAATTATCTTCCAGTCTTCACAATTATCCTCCAGTCATCACAATTGTTTTCATTTCTTTACAATTGTCCTCCAGTCATCACAATTGTTCTCAAGTCTTCACAATTGTCTCCAGTCTTCACAATTTTCTTTAATTCCTCACAATTGTCTTTCAGTCATCACAATTGTTCTTCAGTCTTCACATTTGTATTCCAGTCTTAACAATTGTCCTCCAGTCATCATAATTGTCCTCCAGTCTTCACTCTTGACTTCCAGTCTTCACAATTGTCATTCAGACATCACAATAGTCATTCAGTCTTAACAATTGACTCCAGTCATCACAATTGTCATTCAGTCTTCACAATTGTCATTCAGTCTTAACAATTGACTCCAGTCATCACAATTTTCATTCAGTCTTCACAATTGTCATTCAGTCTTCACAATTGTCCTCCAGTCTTCACTATTGTCCTCCAGTCATCACAATTGTCCTTCATTCATCACAATTGTCCTCCAGTCTTCACAATTGTCCTCCAGTCATCACAATTGTCCTCCAGTCTTCACAATTGTCCTCCAGTCTTCATAATTGTCCTCCAGTCTTCCCAATTGTCCTCCAGTCTTCACAATTATCCTCCAGTCATCACAATTATCCTCCAGTCATTACAATTGTCTTCATTTCTTCATAATTATCCTCCAGTCATCACAATTGTCTTCATTTCTTCATAATTGTCTTACAGTCTTTACAATTGACTTTTATTCTTCACAATTGTCTTTCAAACTTCTCAATTGTCCTCCAGTCTACACAATTGTCATTCAGTCTTCACAATTGTCTCCAGTCTTCGCAATATCCTCCAGTCATCATAATTATCCTCCAGTCATCTCAATTGTCTTCATTTCTTCATAATTGTCTTACAGTCTTCACAAATGTCTTTCATTCTTCACAATTGTGTTGCAGTCTTCACAATTGTCCTCCAGTCATCACAATTATCCTCCAGTCCTCACAATTGACCTCCAGTCTTCACAATTGTCATTCAGTCTTCACAATTGTCACTCAGTCTTAACAATTGTCTCCAGTCTTCATATTTGTCATTCAGTCTTCACAATTGTCATTCAGTCTTAACAATTGTCTCCAGTCATCACAATTGTCCTCCAGTCTTCACAATTGTCCTCCAGTCTTCACAATTGTCCTCCAATCTTCACAAGTGTCTCCAGTCATCACAATTGTCCTCCAGTCATCATAATTGTCTTTTAGTCTTCACAAATATCTCTCAGTCTTCACAAGTGTCCTCCAGTAATCACAATTGTTCTCAAGTCTTCATAAATATCTTCCAGTTGTCACAATTATCCTCCAGTCTTCACAATTGTCCTCCAGTCTTCACAATTGTCCTCCAGTCTTCACAATTGTCTCCAGTCATCACAATTGTCCTCCAGTCATCACAATTGTCTTTTAGTCTTCACAATTGTCTCCAGTCATCACAATTGTCCTCCAGTCTTCACACAGTTATTACAGTCTTCACAAATATCTCTCAGTCTTCACAAGTGTCCTCCAGTAATCACAATTGTTCTCAAGTCTTCATAAATATCTTCCAGTATTCACAATTATCCTCCAATCTTCACAATTATCCTCCAATCTTCACAATTATCTTTCAGTCTACACAATTATCTTTCAGTCTTCACAATTGTCTTCCAGTCTTCTCAATTATCCTCCAGTCTTCACAATTGTCTTTCTGAATCCACATTTATCGTCCAATCTTCTCAACTATCCTCCAGTCTTCACAATTGTCTTCCAGTTTTCACAATTGTTTTTCAGTCTTCACAATTGTCTTTCATTCTTCACAATTGTCCTCCAGTCATCAGAATTATCCTCCAGAGTATAATTCTACGCCAGTCTTCACAACTCTCCTCCAGTCTTCACAATTGGAACCTGCTTCTTGAGATTTAACAATGGCTGATCCTGTCACTTTCTCTGTTGTTGTGCTTCCACCTCTTCCTCCTCCTTCCTTGTCTTTTTTTGCCTGATACTGTGTCTTGTAGAATGGTTTTGTCAAGGACTGTGGATCTTGTAACTAGTCCGTAACATTTTCATTTATTAATCGTACTATTATTATTATTATTATGAGCACTATTATTATTATAATGAATATTGTTACTACTATTACAATTAGTATTGATAAAATTATTATTATTATCATCATCATCGTTATTATTATTGTTATTATTATCATTATTATTATTATTATTAGTAGTAGTAGTAGTAGTAGTGGTAGTGGTAGTAGTAGTAGTAGTAGTGGTAGTGGTAGTAGTAGTAGTGGTAGTGGTAGTAGAAGTAGTAGTAGTAGTGGTGGTAGTGGTAGTAGTAGTAGTAGTAGTAGTAGTAGTAGTAGTAGTAGTGGTAGTGGTAGTGGTAGTAGAAGTAGTAGTGGTAGTGGTAGTAGTAGTAGTAGTAGTAGTAGTAGTAGCAGCAGTAGTATACATTGAGATTAATAAACATTGCACTACATACACATATTCTAGTATACATAATTACAATAAATGTAGCACAGAACACATACATTTTTTCGAATATTCTAGTCTGTTATTTTATGATCTAATAAAACTATTCGTATTGTCCCGCTTACTAAAATGAGATCTGACAAAATTATACAATTATTCCCTACTCCCTTCTTTAGTTCCTTCCCTTATTACAATTAAATATAACAAAATTATACAATTATTCCCTACTCCCTTCTTTAGTTCCTTCCCTTATTACAATTAAATATAACAAAATTATACAATTATTCCCTACTCTTTTCTTCAGTTCCTTCCCTTATTACAATTAAATATAACAAAATTATACAATTATTCCCTATTCCCTTCTTCAGTTCCTTCCCTTATTAAAAAGAGATCTTACAAAGTTATTCAAATACTATTTTCTGCCTTCCCTACCCCCTTCAATATCCCGTGGGGTTACAAGACCTGATCAACTGTTTCAAATACTCCCTCTACCTACTAATATGAGACAAACACATAAAAGGGTACAAAAGGGCACTCACTCTAGATCCCTTTACTCCTACACATTTACACCCAGCCACGATAGTACATCCACCACACTCAGGTGGCGTTATGTCTCGACCCACGTTTCTACTGTAGTCCAAGCTGTCATAGCTTAATTGCTGCAATTAATCATGAGAAACCATTAATGGACATAACATAAACGATAACAAAGAAATAACAACTTTGACAACAATAACAATTTTGGCATAAAAAATGATAATCAAACAACATGTGGACAGGAAGGAAGTGTTTCATTGAGTTGGACCTTCCATTTTTGCAGCGTTCGTCACTTATAATGAATGTAAAACTTCTTGTTACATTCAGCTCCCTGTAAAGCATAGGTCTTCAACAAACACTTTCAGCTCCCTGTAGAACATAGTTCTTCAACAAACACTTTCAGCTCCCTGTAGAACATCGGTCTTCAACAAACACTTTCATCTCCCTGTAGAGCATAGGTCTTCAACAAACACTTTCATCTCCCTGTAGAGCATAGGTATTCAACAAACACTTTCCAAGCCGTTCTGTTTTTTTGCCCTACTTTTAATAAGATCACTCTTTGTCTTACCCATCTTTTTGATCTCCATGAAAACCTAGACCGGGTTCTGTTCCCTACTTTTCTTGTCGAGTGTGACAATTCATGAGAAAGTCCCCTTGAATGACGTAGGCACCGGTATCCACTCCTCACCAACGCTTATATTGGTAAGCCCACAGACCTGTTTGATGACATCTTCTGCTCAGCCCACCCATGATTTGCCTCGTTTTAGCCTGGCACCTTTCCCTGTGTTGAGCTCGTGGTGCAATGGATGCTCTTTATCTGTACTAATCTTCAGGTATGCTCGTGCTCTCTAGATCTTGATTCTGTCACCCATTGTTGGAAAGTCAAGAAGATACCTCATTGTTACACAGGGAGTGTCTCTTGTATATACCAGGATAATGCGCATGGCTTCATTTTGTATTTTCCCCAGTCTACCAACTTATAAACTGCCTAAAGGATATAGCAAACAGCAATAATAAGATATAACAAGGAGAACTCGACCCCCATGGACATAAAAAGAGGAGTAAGACAAGGATGCAACCTATCACCAAGCTTGTTCAATCTATACACTGAGCAAATCTTTAAAAACATCTCAGAGATACCAGGCCTAAACATTAATGGAAAGATAATCAATAACCTGATATATGCTGATAATACTGTTCTACTAGCAGAAAATCCTAAAGACCTACAACAATTGCTTAATGTGATAAACTCAACAAGCAAAAAATATGGACTAGAAATGAATATCAAAAAGACTAAAACTATGATCATAAACAAAGAAAATTCTCAAGACCTACAATGAAATATCACAGTTGAGGGAATACATCTGGAGACAGTCCAGAGCTACAACTACCTTGGACATACTATAACCAATGATGGAAAATGTAAAACTGAAATAAACAAAAGAATAGGTATGGCAAAAAGTAATTTTAATGCCATGAAAAATATACTAACAACAAAACAAATATTAGCAGGGCTGAAACTAAGAATGGCAAAATGTTACATCTTCTCAATATTCCTGTATGGTGCAGAAACATGGACATTAGACAAGAAAACAGAACAGAAAATTGAAGCCTTTGAAATGTGGATTTATAGAAGAATAAGTAGAATTGGATGGACACAAAAGATAACAAACGATGAAGTTTTAAAACAACTGAAAATAAAAAGAGAACTGCTGAACACAATAAAGACAAGACAAATTAAATTTTTGGGGCACGTTAAAAGACACAACAGCCTACTAAAAGTAATATTGGAAGGAAAATACAAGGTAAAAGAGGCAGAGGCAGACCAAGACTAACATGGACGAGTGACATCAAAAGATGGACAAGTCAATCTATGTTAGCCTGCACCATCAAAACAAGAAACAGATTAGAATGGCGATCCATGGTAGCCAACCTTCGTTGCGGAGAGGGCACACGGTGATTATGATGATCTAGTTGAGTCGTACTAACAGTAAGAATTGCCAGGGCACACTCGATTTGTGCGAGGACTAATCCCTGGAACAGAAGAGTAAGTAGCCTCTGCTCGATGCTGGCAGCTGCCATCACCCTTCGTGGACACCCTTCGTGGTGCTGTGCTCCACCCTTCGTGGTGCTGTGCTCCACCCTTCGTGGCACTGTGCTCCACCCTTCGTGGTGATGTGCTCCACCCTTCGTGGTGCTGTGCTCCACCCCTCGTGGAGCTGTGCTCCACCCTTCATGGTGCTGTGCTCCACCCTTCGTGGTGCTGTGCTCCACCCTTCGTGGTACTGTGCTCCACCCTTCGTGGTGCTGTGCTCCACCCTTCGTGGTACTGTGCTCCACCCTTCGTGGGGCTGTGCTCCACCCTTCGTGGTACTGTGCTCCACCCTTAGTGGTGCTGTGCTCCACCCTTCGTGGTACTGTGCTCCACCCTTCGTGGTGCTGTGCTCCACCCTTCGTGGCACTGTGCTCCACCCTTCGTGGTGATGTGCTCCACCCTTCGTGGTGCTGTGCTCCACCCTTCGTGGTACTGTGCTCCACCCTTCGTGGAGCTGTGCTCCACCCTTCGTGGTGCTGTGCTCCACCCTTCGTGGTGCTGTGCTCCACCCTTCGTGGTACTGTGCTCCACCCTTCGTGGTGCTGTGCTCCACCCTTCGTGGCGCTGTGCTCCACCCTTCGTGACGCTGTGTTCCACCCTTCGTGGTGCTGTGCTCCACCCTTCGTGTTACTGTGCTCCACCCTTCGTGGTGCTGTGCTCCACCCTTCGTGTTACTGTGCTCCACCCTTCGTGGTGCTGTGCTCCACCCTTCGTGGCGCTGTGCTCCACCCTTCGTGACGCTGTGCTCCACCCGCCGTGCTCCGCCCTGCGTTTCGCTGTGCTCCACCCTTCGTGTTGCTGTGCTCCACCCTTCATGGCGCTATGCAGTGCCATTCCTTAGACATGCGAGTTATCCTCAGCTTCGTTGTCGCCTTCATGTGAGAGATTATCTTTTAAAGCCCTCGCCATGTCATCCATGTCCAGGTGGACCTCCATGTTGGTGGTGAAACGACACGATGGCTTTGATGTCCTAGAAGTCGGTTTTTTCTTGTTATATCTCTAACTAAGGTATATCTCTAACTAAGTTATATCTCTAAGTTATATCTCTAACTAAGTTATATCTCTAACTAAGGTATATCTCTAACTAAGTTATATCTCTAACTAAGTTATATCTCTAAGTTATATCTCTAACTAAGTTATATCTCTAACTAAGGTATATCTCTAACTAAGTTATATCTCTAACTAAGTTATATCTCTAACTAAGGTATATCTCTAACTAAGTTATATCTCTAACTAAGTTATATCTCTAACTAAGGTATATCTCTAACTAAGTTATATTTCTAACTAAGTTATATCTCTAACTAAGGTATATCTCTAACTAAGTTATATCTCTAACTAAGGTATATCTCTAACTAAGTTATATCTCTAACTAAGTTATATCTCTAAGTTATATCTCTAACTAAGTTATATCTCTAACTAAGGTATATCTCTAACTAAGTTATATCTCTAACTAAGTTATATCTCTAACTAAGGTATATCTCTAACTAAGTTATATCTCTAATTAAGTTATATCTCTAACTAAGGTATATCTCTAACTAAGTTATATCTCTAACTAAGTTATATCTCTAACTAAGGTATATCTCTAACTAAGTTATATCTCTAACTAAGTTATATCTCTAACTAAGGTATATCTCTAACTAAGTTATATCTCTAACTAAGTTATATCTCTAACTAAGTTATATCTCTTACTAAGTTATATCTCTAACTAAGTTATATCTCTAATTAAGTTATATCTCTAACTAAGTTATATCTCTAACTAAGTTATATCTCTAACTAAGTTATATCTCTAACTAAGTTATATCTCTAACTAAGTTTGCGCGAATATCACTTTTTAACTATTATTTTTCTCACCGGCAGCCGTGTGCCTAGGTGTACCTCGCCATACAGGCAGATATTCTCCCACTTCAGAGGTACTCTCATACTTTCTTAGTCAAGAGTTTTAACGTTTTGACCACATTTTTCCTGTTAATTATGCCCGGGTAGCGACCTACTCTTTTTTATTTCTAACTGCCAATGGTTCTGTAACGTGCGCAGAATGACGTCTTGTTTTCCACGTTTTTCGAGAGGGCTAGACATCGGATCTCATTACCTAGAGTCCAGGGGAGGGTGAAGCCACGAATCTATATCTATCTATCTATCTATCTATCTATCTATCTATCTATCTATCTATCTATCTATCTATCTATCTATCTATCTATCTATCTATCTATCTATCTATCTATCTATCTATCTATCTATCTATCTATCTGTCTGTCTGTCTGTCTGTCTGTCTGTCTGTCCGTCCGTCCGTCCGTCTATTTATCTATCTATCTATCTATCTATCTATCTATCTATCTATCTATCTATCTATCTATCTATCTATCTATCTATCTATCTATCTATCTATCTATCTATCTATCTATCTATCTATCTATCTATCTATCTGTCTGTCTGTCTGTCTGTCTGTCTGTCTGTCTGTCTGTCTGTCTGTCTATCTAGCTATCTAGCTATCTAGCTATCTATCTATCTATTTGTCCTTTCGAGTCGAAGACGGCACACAAGTCAGAAATTCTAGACTCTTGTGTCTGACGATTTATCAACCAGCACAGACATGCATTGTACCTTGTCTGGCGACTCTATTCTGGGCGATTTGCCGAATCTCGAAGAGGGGAGCTCATCCCAAGATGATTGTGACTTATCTTAATCCCGTCGGATCAAATCTCGTTCAGCTAATGTTGATGTTTTCTTATTTTTTTTTATTTGTAACTGTTCCAAAACTTTGTTTACTGCATGCGCGTGGCCGTGCGGCTAAAACCACTGTCCCGCTGGCTGAAAAGCTGACGTACGGTGTTCGAAACCCGCGGTAGACAGAAAGGATTTTTTCTATCGGGGGGTGAAATAAAAATCCTGAGTCTCACACGTCGTGGCGACTACTTTGACCAAGCGGCCTTTATCCCTCTGGTTATATCGTTGCCCCCCGACATACACCAGCAATGGTTACAATGGTACTATGTGTCGTAAAGATAGTTTTTTTTTTTTTTACATACACACAAACACATAACATAAACACACAACACACACCCAACACACACACAACACACATCATTCACACACACAGAGGGACACACAACACACGCAACATACACACAACATACAAACACAACACACACGTACATACACATACATATACAGGTGCTTGTATTTAGACCAGAAAGATTAACATTCATTTCATCGTGTGCAGTGACGTAACTCGGGGGGAGAGGATGACTGGGGGGTCAGCATCTCCGGGCGCAAAACTACCTAGGGGCGCAAAATACGAATTACACATACAAGAGAAATACATTAGTAACAAAACACATATAGTGACGGGTTTAAGGGGTGCAATACATGTCTTGCTCTCGGAGTTGGTAACTCACAGCTCTCGTCCTCCCCTCGGGTGAAGGCACACCACGTTACGCCACTGATCATGTGATCAACAATAAACAGTTTCATCATTTCCCCACAAAATGTTTATTTGCTTGGTTTCTCACGTGTTTCCGGTTCTGTTCTACTTGACGCCGTCTGTGGGCGTGGCCCAGACATACACATATAAGCATAGACAAAGGTTATATGGTGGGAAGAGAGGATCTTTCAATGGGTTGCCCGTTGCAAAAACAAATTTTAGAATGTCTAAGGCACGTCTGTGATACTTTTTGCAGGGGCCTGGTGAGTTTGACATTATGAAGGTGGCAGCTAATGATAGCCTTTTATAACCTTTTACTGGTTGCTAACGGACGCTTGTTCTAATCGAAGAGACGTCTTCACAAAGAAGAATATATCGTCGTCAAGTACCGTGCCTGCTGGCGTAGGTGATCATGTCTCTCCTCAGTTGTTTATCATTTCTATTGTTGAGCTTCCGCCAAGCCATTTTCTGAAGCTGTCTGGTATCTTTTATCTTGTTGATTCCCTCTATCTCTTCGTCCCTCAATTTTCCAGTCGTTACAATATATTCCAGCTGTTGCCTTCTCATTACATGGTCAAAAGATGATGATTGTTACTTCATAATATTGGATATTAGCTCTCTTTTTGCTTTGGCCTTTTTTCAGAACGTTTTCATTACTCTTCTTAACTTCCATGCTGTCTTAACATTCTTCTGTAAAACCACATTTCTACAACTTCCAGTGATTTTCTTGTCCGTTGTTCTTTTGTCCATGATTTACATCCCTATGTTAAGACTTGCTCTACGTAACATTTAAGAACTATTTGTATTGTTTCTATTCTCAAAAATTGATTGCACAGTATCGTCCTCATTTTTTGGAACGTACTTTTGCCTGAACCGTTCTACATCTCACCTCTGTTGTACATCTACCATCTCACCTCTGTTGTACATCTACTATCTGAGGTTAACAATGTTCCCAGATATTTCAATTTATTGACCTTTTTTAATATTTGTTCACTTGATTTATTGTGCAATGCGGTGATGTCTTTTTCTTTGTTGCTACTATTACTTCTGTCCTTTTGCTATTAAGGCGAGTCCTTTATTTTTCCTTTCCATATATATATATATATATATATATATATATATATATATATATATATATATATATATATATATATATACATATATACAGACACACACTAAGTGACAAGCGTGGCGGTCTTCACTCGCTCAGGCCTCCCAAATAGCTACATGCTGTTCAAACAACGGAGGCTACGCTGCGAATCATTTCAGGGGAAGAGATATGCTTACAGCACTCGGAAAAAAATCACAAATAATAAACAAGAGAAAAAAAAAAACAAAGAACAATATATGGTCCGAGGCAGGATCGAACCCGTACTCCTCGTTACAACGCCTTGCCACAGAAACCAAACGCTGGAGTACACGGCCAACTCAGCTATCTAAAATGATAGCTATCATTAACGATGTCTTTCACGCCGGTGTAGTCATGACTATAGCATAGGGTTACGATCACAACTCGGGAATACATTGTGTATAGGCCACTTACACCCTATGTAGTATGGCCGAATATCAAAAGATATACTTTATAGACAACAAGCAGATGGCAAAAGACGTAGGAGACGCCAAGAAATTCGATTTATAGGCGTTAGTAATCGTGACATGAAGACTCTGAATATAAACCTTGCAGCATGGGAAGATATACCTGCAGATGGTAATCTCTGGAAACACACTCAGAGGAAGAGGTATGTTTACAGCACTCTGAAAAAATGACAAATAATCAACAACAACAAAAAATATGGACCAAAGCAGGATCAAACCCGTACTCAAGGGCACAGCGCCTTGCCACGAAAGCCAAACGCTAGGGAACACTGCAACTCAGCTAACTATCGTTAGTTATAGCTAGTGCCACTGAGCACGGGTTCGATCCTGCTTAGGTCCATATTTTTTTCTGTTGTTGATTATTTGTCATTTTTTTCCGAGTGCTGTAAACATACCTCTTCCTCTGAATTGATTCACTGATTATCGCCTCGGAAGTTTCCCTCTATAATAATATTCATTTATTATTATTTGTCTATTGTCAACTATGACTGATGGAGGCTACTATAATTAACTATGACTGACGGAGGCTACTATAATTAACTATGACTGACGGAGGCTACTATAGTCAACTATGACTGACGGAGGCTGCTATAGTCAACTATGACTGATGGAGGCTACTAAAGAGTTGTTAGTGTACAGTACGTGTGAGTATTAGTGCACTGTACTTGTGACTGTTAGTGTACAGTAAGTGTGAGTGTTAGTGTACAGTAAGTGTGACTGTTAATGTACAGTGCGTGTGTATGTTAGTGTACAGTAGGTGTAAGTGTTAGTGTACAGTAAGTGTGAGTATTAGTGTACAGTACGTGTGAGTATTAGTATACAGTGTAAGTGTTAGTGTACAGCACGTGTGAGTATTAGTGTACAGTACGTGTGAGTATTAGTATACAGTACGTGTGAGTATTAGTGTACAATACGTGTGAGTATTAGTGTACAGTACGTGTGAGTATTAGTGTACAGTGCGTGTGAGTATTAGTGTACAGTACGCGTGGGTGTTAGTGTACAGTGCGTGTGAGTATTAGTGTACAGTACGCGTGGGTGTTAGTGTACAGTACGTGTGAGTATTAGTGTACAGTACGTGTGAGTATTAGTGTACAGTACGTGTGAGTATCAGTGTACAGTACGTGTGAGTATTAGTGTACAATGTAAGTGTTAGTGTACAGTAAGTGTAAGTGTTAGTGTACAGTACGTGTGAATATTAGTGTACAGTACGTGTGAGTATTAGTGTACAGTACGTGTGAGTATTAGTGTACAGTCTAAGTATTAGTGTACAGTACGTGTGAGTATTAGTGCACTGTACTTGTGACTGTTAGTGTACAGTAAGTGTGAGTGTTAGTGTACAGTAAGTGTGACTGTTAATGTACAGTGCGTGTGTATGTTAGTGTACAGTAGGTGTAAGTGTTAGTGTACAGTAAGTGTGAGTATTAGTGTACAGTACGTGTGAGTATTAGTATACAGTGTAAGTGTTAGTGTACAGCACGTGTGAGTATTAGTGTACAGTACGTGTGAGTATTAGTATACAGTACGTGTGAGTATTAGTGTACAATACGTGTGAGTATTAGTGTACAGTACGTGTGAGTATTAGTGTACAGTGCGTGTGAGTATTAGTGTACAGTACGCGTGGGTGTTAGTGTACAGTGCGTGTGAGTATTAGTGTACAGTACGCGTGGGTGTTAGTGTACAGTACGTGTGAGTATTAGTGTACAGTACGTGTGAGTATTAGTGTACAGTACGTGTGAGTATCAGTGTACAGTACGTGTGAGTATTAGTGTACAATGTAAGTGTTAGTGTACAGTAAGTGTAAGTGTTAGTGTACAGTACGTGTGAATATTAGTGTACAGTACGTGTGAGTATTAGTGTACAGTACGTGTGAGTATTAGTGTACAGTCTAAGTATTAGTGTACATTACGTGTGAGTATTAGTGCACAGTACGTGTGAGTATTAGTGTACAGTGTAAGTGTTAGTGTACAGTACGTGTGAGTATTAGTGTACAGTACGTGTGAGTATTAGTGTACAGTACGTGTGAGTATTAGTGTACAGTACGTGTGAGTATTAGTGTACAGTACGTGTGACTATTAGTGTACAGTACGTGTGAGTATTAGTGTACAGTACGTGTGAGTATTCGTGTACAGTACGTGTGAGAATTAGTGTACAGTACGTGTGACTATTAGTGTACAGTACGTGTGAGTATTAGTGTACAGTACGTGTGAGTTCACACATGATAGCTAAGAACTGTGTATGTGTACTCAGAAGGAATACGTGTCGAGATTTATAAGAAGAAAACGTTGGACATACATCGGTCATGTGCTGAGAATAAATGAAGAAATACTTCCCCGTCAGGCATTCATGTGGAAGCCATCTGGTAAAAGAAAACAAGGCAGACCAAGAGAATTGCTACGCAGAACAATTAATAGGGAATGTTCAAACATGGAACTAAGAAACAAGAAAGAACTACAAGAACTAGCAGCAAATAAATCTCGGAGAACTATGAATCCCTCCTATGTGCCGTCTTCGACCCGAGAGGAATATGAATGAATACTCTGGAGGAGCGAGTTTGATGGTAAAACCATTAATAAAAGCTATTTCGGCAGCGAGTGAGATATCATGTATAGGCCTATAGATGTGAAAATCTATGGAAAGATATATGGAAAGGCGGATTGATATGGAGTCGAAATATAGACTGTGCCAAGTCTGCACTTTCTTGACTTCCGGACCGAGAGGCTAAAGGTCAGATTTTAAGCACGTGCAGTGTAGATAGCACTCGGCCTGACCTTGAGTTCACGGGTCAAAGGTCAATTCACCTTCCACAGAAGCTAGGGCATGCAACACACCCGATCACCGAAACAGTGGGAGTGCTTGCTGGGTTGGTCTGATACTTCGGTTCATAACACGCTACTCTACTGGCATGACGATGTGTCGATGGTTTTTATATCAATTTCTAATACGAGCCTGTCTATGTTTCCTCTACTGTTGTGTGGTTTTTTTTCAAGTGTTGATGCAAATACCTAGAGTACATATTTGTCTTTGTTTAGTCAATATCTGTATTTATTTTAGTTTCTCAGCGTTTTGTTGTAATTCGCCCATTTCATTAAAAAGTAATTTTAATGCCATGAAAAAATATACTAACAACAAAACAAATAACAGCAGGGCTGAAACTAAGAATAGCAAAATGTTACATTTCAATATTCCTGTATGGTGCAGAAACATGGACATTAGACAAGAAAACAGAACAGAGAATTGAAGCCTTTGAAAGTGGATTTACAGAAGAATAGGTAGAATTGCAAGGAAAGAAAAGAAAACAAACAATGAAGTTTTAAAACAACTAAAAATAAAAAAGAGAACTACTAATATATCCATAACCAATAACCAATAATAAGACAAGACAAATTAAATATTTTTGGGACACGTTAAAAGACACAACAGCCTACTAAAAGTAATATTGGAAGGGAAAATACAAAGTAAAAGAGGCAGAGGCAGACCAAGACTAACATGGACGAGTAACATCAAAAGATGGACAAGTCAATGTATGACAGCCTGCACCGTCAAAGAAAGAAACAGAGTGGAATGGCGATCCATGGTAGCCAACCTTTGTTGCGGAGACAGCACTCGATGATGATGATGATGATGCACATTTCATTTCCTTTTATCGGTTTTTAATTGTAGTGTATCACCTTTTATATCATTGCCGTATTTCAGCTTTATTTCACAGTTCTATCTACCTTATATTTCAACCAATTAATCCGCTTTTTATTGTAGTTCATCAATGTATTTATTGTCATAGATCAACTTTATTTGTAGTCCATCTACCTTACAGTATCTCAGCTTTATCTTGTAGCTTGTCCGCTTGATTTTCCTCCTCTAATGACCCTTTTATTACAGTTCGTCTGCGTACATTTATTTCTATTTATCAGCTCATTATAGTACATCAATCTTACTTTTGTCTCTTTATCAGCTCATTATAGTACATCAACCTTACTTTTGTCAATTTATCATCTCATTATAGTACATCAACCTTACTTTTGTTCATTTATCAGCTCATTATAGTATATCAACCTTACTGTTGTCCATTTATCAGTTCATTATAGTGCATCAACCTTACTGTTGTCCATTTATCAGTTCATTATAGTATATCAACCTTACTTTTGTCCATTTATCATCTCATTATAGTGCATCAACCTTACTGTTGTCCATTTATCAGTTCATTATAGTACATCAACCTTACTTTTGTCCATTTATCATCTCATTATAGTACATCAACCTTACTTTTGTCCATTTATCAGCTCATTATAGTACATCAACATTACTTTTGTCCATTTAACAGCTCATTATAGTACATCAACCTTACTTTTGTCCATTTATCAGCTCATTATAGTATATCAACCTTACTTTTGTCCATTTATCAGCTCATTATAGTATATCAACCTTACTTTTGTCCATTTATCAGCTCATTATAGTATATCAACCTTACTTTTGTCCATTTATCAGCTCATTATAGTACATCAACCTTACTTTTGTCCATTTATCAGCTCATTATAGTATATCAACCTTAATTTTGTCCATTTATCAGCTCATTATAGTATATCAACCTTAATTTTGTCCATTTATCAGCTCATTATAGTATATCAACCTTACTTTTGTCCATTTATCAGCTCATTATAGTATATCAACCTTACTTTTGTCCATTTATCAGCTCATTATAGTACATCAACCTTACTTTTGTCCATTTATCAGCTCATTATAGTATATCAACCTTAATTTTGTCCATTTATCAGCTAATTATAGTATATCAACCTTACTTTTGTCCATTTATCAGCTCATTATAGTATATCAACCTTAATTTTGTCCATTTATCATCTCATTACAGTACATCAACCTTACTTTTGTCCATTTATCAGCTCATTATAGTATATCAACCTTAATTTTGTCCATTTATCATCTCATTATAGTATATCAACCTTACTTTTGTCCATTTATCATCTCATTATAGTATATCAACCTTAATTTTGTCCATTAGCAGCTTATTCTCTTACTCTGTCCACCTTTTATTTATTGCAATCTAAGAGCTTTTTTTTTTGTAGTTTATTTACCTCACATTTTAATCAGTTTCTCAGCTTCTTCTTGTAAATTTTCTACCTTAAATTAGTTTCTTTTTTTCACTTTTTTGTTGTAGCTTGATCATAATTATGTTGCAGTTCATCCATTGAATATTTATTGTTATTTATCAGCTTCTTATTGTAGTTCGACATTGGATATTGTTATTTATCATATTCTTCTTGTAGAATAGCATCTATGAGGAACTATATCTGTGAGGAACTATATCTGTGAGGAACTATATGTGTGAGGAACTATATCTGTGAGGAAGTATATCTATGAGGAACTATATGTGTGAGGAACTATATGTGTGAGGAACTATATCTGTGAGGAACTATATCTGTGAGGAACTATATCTATGAGGAACTATATGTGAAAGGAACTATATCTGTGAGGAACTATATGTGAGAGGAACTATATGTGTGAGGAACTATATGGGTGAGGAACTATATCTGTGAGGAACTATATGTGAGATGAACTATATGTGTGAGGAACTATATGTGAGAGGAACTATATCTGTGAGGAACTGTATGTGAGAGGAACTATATCTGTGAGGAACTATATGTGTGAGGAACTATATGTAAGAGGAACTATATCTGTGAGGAACTATATGTGTGAGGAACTATATGTGAGAGAAACCATATGTGTGAGGAACTATATGTGTGAGGAACTATATGTGTGAGGAACTATATGTGTGAGGAACTATATGTGTGAGGAACTATATGTGAGAGAAACTATATGTGTGAGAGAATTTGAAGTAGACAGCATCTGATATCATTTATAATAGGGCCACACCACTGTAACCCCACCCTACATGCACTAGCCCTGACCCGTGTACACACCACCCACCCGCCGCCACTAGCGCGTTAACAGAAGGTGAGCAGTCAGCAGATGACCCGTGTACACGCCACCACTAGCGCGTTAACAGAAGGTGAGCAGTCAGCAGATGACCCGTGTACACGCCACCACTAGCGCGTTAACAGAAGGTGAGCAGTCAGCAGAAATATCTTGGCACATGGGAGATAAGTGGGTCCAACTAGTCTCGGAACGAAACGTTGAGATCAACTCTGCAAGTGATGGAATGGGAGTACATGTGTTAAGATGGTTCTCTCCCTTTCAATGTGTGTGGCTGCCTCCCATCATACACTACTCTCTGTCTCTCCCTAGTTCTTTCTTTGTACGCTTATGTGTTCTTGGGTGTCCGGTTAGCGCAATCGATAGGCGGTTGGCTTACCACGGCAACAGCCGGGGTTCGTAATCCTGGCGAGGACACCTGGGTTTTACTAATTCCCTAAAAATTAGTAGGAGCCGCGATAGCTCAGTGGTTAGTGAACTGGACTACTACGGACAAGGGGTAGGGTTCGATCCCAACCGACGGCTCCGGGTTCACCCAGCCTTAAATGGGTACCGGATTTTTTCTGGGAAAGTAAAAGCAGCACGGGCGTAATACCGACCACATTACCCCAAAAATCATGTGCTGAAGGTCTGTAAAATATAGGGTCACTAACACCATATTTTTCCCTATACGCCACTTGGCGTGACGGGGGGTACTTTACTTTACTTATGTGTTCTTATTTCCTTTCTCATTTGCATTTCAGCGTCCAGGGAAAATGTAATTTGCGGTCTTTTGCTCTTCTGTTCTCCTCTCCTGCTGTTATGTTCGCTAGTGTTTCTAATATTCCATCAATCCATTTTTTGCTCTTCTGATGGCCACTAATATTCCATCAACCCATCATTTGCTCTTCTGATGGCCACTAATATTCCACCAACCCATCATTTGTTCTTCGGATGGCCACTAATATTCCATCAACCCATCTTTTGCTCTTCTGATGGCCACTAATATTCCATCAACCCACCATTTACTCTTCTGATGATCTCTCCTACTGTTATGTTCTCTGGTGTTTCTAATATTCCATCAATCCATCTTTTTCGTGGTCGGTTATTGTGTCTAGTCTTCTCGCAACGTTTATTGAAAGTTCGTTGTGTTGTGTTTTGATCGTTATGTCTTATTGCGTGGTCAAGCCATTTAATCTGTTATTCCTTTATATACTCTATGGCGGTAATTATTCCTATTTTCTCACCTCTTCATTTTTTATCTTTTCTCTCATGCTGCTTCCTGTCATTCGTCTAACACATTTCATCTCGGTAGTGGTTAATGTTCTTATTGTTCTTGAGTCTAGAGTCCAGGTCTGGCATTGAGTTATTGAGTAATTTCCGGGTCATCATTATTGCACTCCCAACATATCCATAGGTCTGACATTTAAAGACTCATTATTTTATGCTTTCAGTTCTATCATCATCATCATCATTAAGTGCCTTCTTCGCAACGAAGGTTGGCTACCATGGATCGCCATTCTATTCTGTTTCTTGCTTTGATGGTGCAGTACAACTTGTCCATCTTTTGATGTTACTCGTCCATGTTAGTCTTGGTCTACCTCTGCCTCTTTTACCTTGTATTTTCCCTTCCAATATTACTTTTAGTAGGCTGTTGTGTCTTTTAACATACCCCAAAAATTTCATTTGTCTTGTCTTCATTTTATTTAGTAGTTCTCTTTTTATTTTCAGTTGTTTTAAAAACTTCATCGTTTGTTTTCTTTTCTTTCCATCCAATTCTACCTATTCTTCTATAAATCCACATTTCACAGGCTTCAATTTTCTGTTCTGTTTTCTTGTCTAATGTCCATGTTTCTGCACCACACAGAAATATTGAGAAGATGTAACATTTTGCCATTCTTAGTTTCAGCCCTGCTGATATTTGTTTTGTTGTTAGTATATTTTTCATGACATTAAAATTACTTTTTTACCATACCTATTCTTTTGGGGTGTCCGGTTAGCGCAATCGATAGGCGGTTGGCTTACCACGGCAACAGCCGGGGTTCGTTCCCTGGCGAGGACACCTGGGTTTTACTAATTCCCTAAAAATTAGTGGGAGCCGCGATAGCTCAGTGGTTAGTGAACTGGACTACTACGGACAAGGGGTAGGGTTCGATCCCAACCGACGGCTCCGGGTTCACCCAGCCTTAAATGGGTACCAGATTTTTTCTGGGAAAGTAAAAGCAGCACGGGCGTAATACCGACCACATTACCCCAAAAGTCATGTGCTGAAGGTCTGTAAAATATAGGGTCACTAACACCATATTTCCCTATACGCCACTTGGCGTGACGGGGGGTACTTTACTTACTTTTTATACCTATTCTTTTGTTTATTTCAATTTACATTCTCCATCACTGGTTATAGTATGTTCAAGGTAGTTGTAGCTCTGGACTATCTCCAGATGTATTCCTTTAACTGTGATATTTAATTGTAGGTCTTGAGAATTTTCTTTGTTTATGATCATAGTTTTAGTCTTTTGATATTCATATCTAGTCCATCTTTTTTGCTTGTTATGTTTATCACATTAAGTAATTGTTGTAGATCTTTAAGGTTTTCTGCTAGTAGAACAATATCATCAGCATATCTCAGGTTATTGATTATCTTCCCATTAATGTTTAGGCCTGGCATCTCTGAGATGTTTTAAAAGATTTGCTCAGTGTAAGATTGAATAAGCTTGGTGATAGGCTGCATCCCTGTCTTACTCCTCTTTCTATATCAATGGGTGTAGAGTTCTCTTTGTTATATTTTATTATTGCTGTTTGCTCCAGTATAAATGACATCTTAGTCGTATGTCTGCGTCGTCTAGATTTATATCCTTTAGGCAGTCTATAAGTTGGTTATGGTGTATTCTATCGAAAGCTTTGGTGTAGTCTATGAAGCAGGCATATGTTGGTCTGTTTACTTCTATGTTCTTTTCAATTAATGTTCTCATGCTAAATATGGCTTCTTTTGTGCCACTGTTTTTCCTGAATCCAAATTGTTGCTCATCTAATTCAGTATTGATTTTATTCTGAATCCTTTCCTGTATAACTTTTAGTAAAATTTTTGTTACCTGGCTCATTAGGCTTATTGTTCTAAAGTCACTGCATTCAACTGCACCATTCTTTTTAGGCAATGCAATGAAAGTTGATGTTTTAGATCGTTTGGTATGTATCCTGTATGGTATATGTCATTGCATATGTCTGTGATCACTTCGATGCCAAAATCTTCTAGAGCCTGTATCATCTCTATTTGTATATTGTCAAGTCCTGTTGCCTTTCCCTTTTTCATTGTTTTATAGCTTTTTCTACTTCAGATTTCAGGATTTTATAGTTGTATGTACATTTTATGTCTGGCTTTTTGTCCCTTTCGTCATGAAATAATTATGTTATATATTCCTGCCATCTATCTATTATATCTTTGTTGTCTGTTAGCATTCTTCCCTCTTTGTTTGCAATACATCCGTTTCCTGCAGCTTTTTTGTCTTTATTAGTCATTTTCTTTATTTCTGTGTGCATCTCTCTTAAGTTTATTCTTCTATAAATCCACATTAACCACTTCAAATAAATATATAAGAGGCAAATCAAAGCAGGAAAGAATATGTGTCGGGCTTTATAAGATCGTTTTGTAAACACATCGATCATGTGCTGAGAATGAAGGAATAAAGACTTCCACGTCAGGTATTCATGTGGAAACCACATGGTAAAAGATAACAAGGTGGACTAAGGGAATCGCTACGCTGAACAATTGCTAGGGAAGACTCGGCCATGATTTTAGGAAACAACCAAGAACAAGAACTACAAGAACTGGCAGGAAATCTTCAATCCTGGAGAACTATAACTTCCGAGGATTGTGCCGTCTTCGGCCCGAGAGGAAAATAAGTGAATGAACGAACTAACGAACGAACTTTGTGCCACCACTTTAAACAAACTCTTGTGTTTAATTTTACTTTTCTTTACAATAACTGTCATGTTTGTGTTTGTGTAGTAAAACAAACAGTAAAGTACCCCCGTCACGCCAAGTGGCGTATAGGGAATATGGTGTTAGTGACCATACATTTTACAGAACCCCGGACACATGATTTTTGGGGTAATGTGGTCGTTATTACGACCATGCCGCTTTACTTTCCCAGAAAAAATCCGGTACCCATTAAAGGCTGGGTGAACCGGAAGCCGTCGATTGGAATCGAACCCTACCTCTTGTCCTTTGTAGTCCAGTTCGCTAACCACTGAGCTGTCACGGCTCCCTTTGTGTTTGTGTGCATGTCTATATTTATTTATCTCAATGTATCACTTGTTTGTTTATTTGTCTCTCTGGTTAACTGTCACTGTAACTACCACTTTCCATTAGTCTGTCTGGATGTCAGAATGCCTCTTCGTCTAACATCGTTACTTCTAAAAAAAAAAGCCTTATGTACTTCCATCATCACATTCCAACAAATGTGTCCATCCAGCCAACCATACTTTTATTCTCTAACATTCCACTTATTCGCCCATAAATCAATTCTTCATCTAGCTGTCCATGCGCCTACACAACAATTCAACAAATAATCAAACAAAAGGCCAGTGTAGTGTAAAAAAAAACTTAAAGGGAGTAGTGTAACAAACTGCTTTATGAGAGTGGTGTACAAAACTTGTAGGGAGTAGTGTAACAAACTTTTAGGGAGTAGTGTAACAAACTTATACGGAGCAGTGTAACAAACTATCTAGGGAGTAGTGTAACAAACTATCTAGCCGGCAGTTTAACAAACTTTTAGAGAGTAGTGTAACAAACTATGTAGGGAGTAGTGTAACAAACTTTTAAGGAGTAGTGTAACAAACTTTTAGAGAGTAGTATAAAAACTTTTAAGGAGTTGTGTAACAAACTTTTAGAGAGTAGTATAACAAACTGTTAAGGAGTTGTGTAACAAACTTTTAGAGAGTAGTGTAAAAACTTTTAGAGAGTAGTGTAACAAACTTTTAGGGAGTAGTGTAACAAACTTTTAGGGAGTAGTGTAACAAACTTTTAGGGAGTAGTGTAACAAACTTTTAGAGAGTAGTGTAACACACTTTTAGGGAGTAGTGTACACACTTTTAGAGAGTAGTGTAACAAACTTTTAGGGAGTAGTGTAACAAACTTTTAGAGAGTAGTGTAACACACTTTTAGGGAGTAGTGTACACACTTTTAGAGAGTAGTGTAACAAACTTTTAGGGAGTAGTGTAACACACTTTTAGGAAGTAGTGTAACAAACTTTTAGAGAGTAGTGTAACAAACCTTAGGGAGTAGTGTAACAAACTTTTAGGAAGTAGTGTAACAAACATTTAGGGAGTAGTGTAACAAACATTAGGGAGTAGTGTAACAAACTTTTAAGGAGTAGTGTAACAAACTTTTAGAGAGTAAAGTAACAAACTTTTAGGAAGTAGTGTAACTAACGCTTCAGGAGCAGCGTAATAAAGTTTTAATGAGCAATGTAATAAACTTTTATGGGTAAAGAATACTAAACTTTTAAGGGAGTAGTATAACAAATTTTTATGAGGCAATTTAACCATTTTTTTAAGGGAGCAGTGTGAAAAACGTTTAGGGGCCATGTAACAAACTTTTAAAAACCAATGTAACAAACTTTTACGGACCAGTGAAACCAATTTTTAAGGACCATTGTAACAAACTTCTAATGACCAATGTAAAAAACTTGTAAGGACCAATGTAACAAACGTTTAGTTACCATCGCAACAAACTTTTAAGGGCTAATGTAACAAACTTTTAAGCACCAATGTAACAAACTTTTAAGTACCGTTGTAACAAACTTTTAAGTACCGTTGTAACAAACTTTTAAGGGCCAATATAACAAACTTTTAAGGATCAATGTAACAAGCGTTTTAAGGACCAGTGTAACAAGCTTTTAAGTACCGCTATAACAAACTTTTAAGTACCGTTGTAACAAACTTTTAAGGGCCAATGTAACAAACTTTTAAGCACCAATGTAACAAACTTTTAAGTACCGTTGTAACAAACTTTTAAGTACCGTTGTAACAAACTTTTAAGGGCCAATGTAACAAACTTTTAAGTACCGCTGTAACAAACTTTTAAGTACCGTTGTAACAAACTTTTAAGGGCCAATGTAACAAACTTTTAAGTACCGCTGTAACAAACTTTTAAGTACCGTTGTAACAAACTTTTAAGGGCCAATGTAACAAACTTTTAAGCACCAATGTAACAAACTTTTAAGTACCGTTGTAACAAACTTTTAAGTACCGTTGTAACAAACTTTTAAGGGCCAATGTAACAAACTTTTAAGTACCGTTGTAACAAACTTTTAAGGGCCAATGTAACAAACTTTTAAGCACCAATGTAACAAACTTTTAAGTACCATTGTAACAAACTTTTAAGGACCAATGTAACAAACTTTTAAGGACGTATGTAACAAAATTTAAGTACTAATGTAACAAACTTTTAAGGACGTATGCAACAAAATTTAAGTACCATGTAACAAACTTTCAAGGCCCAGTGTAACAAACTTGCAATAAATACATTTCAGCAATTTTACTCCACATAATGAAAAAAAATCATTTGATGTTATGACATGGTGGTGGTGATGGTAGTCATGATTGTGAGAATGAGTGTGATAATGATGATGATGATGATGATGTTGTTCATGATGGTTATGATGATGGTGATGATGATGATGTTGTTTTTCATGATGATGATGATGATGTTCATGGTGGTTATGATGATGATGATGTTGTTCATGGTGGTTATGATGATGATAATGATGATGATGTTCATAGTGGTTATGATGATGATGATGTTGTTCATGGTGGTTATGATGATGATGTTGTTGTTCATGGTGGTTATGATGATGATGATGTTGTTCATGGTGGTTATGATGATGATAATGATGATGTTGTTCATGGTGGTTATGGTGATGATGATGTTGTTCATGGTGGTTATGATGATGATGATGATGATGATGATGATGATGATGATGATGATGATGATGATGTTCATGGTGATGATGATGTTGTTCATGGTAGTTGTGATGATGATGTTGTTCATGGTAGTTATGATGATGATGATGATGGTGTTGTTCATGTTGATGATGATGATGATGATGAAGGTGATTATATTTTCATGATGATGTTCATAATGGTGGTGATGATGATGAGGTTGATGAAGGTAATTATGTTTATCATGATGATGGTAACGATGATGTTCATGATGGTTGTGATGATGTTCATGATGTGATGATGATTGTAGTGGTGGTGGTAATATTGATGATGATGTTCATGATGGTGGTGATGATGATGATGATGCTGATGGTGGTGATGATGCTGATGGTGATGATGATAATGATAATGATGATGATGATCATGATGGTGTGATGATGATGATGATGATGCTGATGGTTGTGATGATAATGATAATGATGATGATGATGATGATGAAGGTGATGATATTTTTTGTGATAATGGTAATGATGATGGTGATGATGATATTGATGATGGTGTTAATGATGGTGATGATGTTATTCATGATGCTGGTGATGATGGTGTTGATGGTGGTGGTAATGATGGTGATGATGTTGATCAACTATAACAATTAGCAATATGTATGTTCTATGATCCATATTATTGTTGTGCCTGAGTAATTTCTTGACACACAAACACATACATACATGTGCACCCAGTAACACACACGAAATGATACTCAGGTATGTATTATAAGAGCCGCGATAGCTCAGTGGTTAGTGAACTGGACTACAAAGGACAAGAGGGAAGGTTCGATCCCAACCGACGGCTTCCGGGTTCACCCAACCTTTAATGGGTACAGGATTTTTTTCTGGGAAAGTAAAGCGGTACGGGCGTAATACCGACCACATTACCCCAAAAATCATGTGCCGAAGGTCTGTAAAATTTATGGTCACTAACACCATATTCCCTATACGTTACTTGGCGTGACGGGGTACTTCACTTTCTCTTTTTTTATGTATTATAGACGCCTTTGATTTTTATATATACTTGGTTATACAGAGTTGGTGAATTGTCAATGAGCGGAAGAAACTGGGAAAGTCTGGCATCAGATCATAGCACATGGAGAACAAAGATCAAAACTGCACGACAACATTCAATGTAGTGATGTCAAAATCAGAAGATAAAAGGTACAGAAGAAATGAGACGATGCCAGGCACTAAAAATACATATTTTTCATGTGTAGTCCGATCCTTCTTCTTCTTCTTTCCTTCCTCATTTGCCTTTTAGCGTCGAAGGGAGATACAATTTTCGGTCGTTTGCTCTTCTGTTCACTTCTGCTGCTGTTATGTTTTTCCTAATGTTTCTAATACTCCGTCGATCCATCTTTTTCGTGGTCGACCCTTGGGTCTGGTGTTCCCACAACGCAACGTTTATTGAGGGACCGTTGTGTTGTGTTTTGATCACCTTGCCGATCCCGTGGCCGAACCATTTTATCTGTTGTTTCTTTATATATTCTATGGCATATTCCTAGCTTTTTTCTCAGTTCTTCATCTCTGATCTTATCTCTCAGACTGTTTCCTGCCATTCGTCTAACACATTTCACCTCTGTAGAGGTTATTTTTCTTATTGTTCTTGTATCTTGGGCCCAGGAGTGGCATTGGTAGCACAACGTTGAGATGAAGATTGGATTGTAGATAGCCAGTTTTGCCCCTAGAATTATTTCCCTATTGGACAATAGTGTTGATAGCTGTCCCATGATTTGACAAACTTTGAAACATCTTGAGTCTATCTCTGCTGTTTTTGAATTATCATTTGTCACTAAACTTCCTAGGTATTTGTATTCCTCTACTTGTTTTAGTCCTAACCGTCTATCCGATATTGGCAGATTCAGTCACAAGTGAATTTGTTAAACAGCATCCAGCATAAGACATTAATATTTTACCAATCTATCTATCTATTGACCTTTCGAGCCGTAGCCGGCCCATAGGGCTTAGACCAAGATACTCCGTCTCTTATCTGAATTTTTGTTCTAGCAGTATTCAATTCTTTTAAAGATCTTTTATAAAATCTCGCCATTTGTCTCTGTTCTGTGCAAGCAGCTGCATCTCATTGAGGGAGCCAATTCCTGCTGCTCTTGCCTCTCTAATCAATGTTCGTCTCAGCGTCTCCCTGGGTCTTCCTCTTTTTCCCTTACCTGTTGTTTCCCACATGAGGGCTGCTTTGTTATTCGGTTATTATCTCTTCTCATCACCATGTCCAACATATGACCATCGTCTTTTCTTTATTACTGAAGAAATTAGAGGTTGATTGGCAATTTCTATAATTTCCTCGTTTGTTTTGAATTCGTTCCACGCTATACCAAGTATTTTCCTTAGGCATTTATTTTTGAATGCCTTCAACTTTGTTTCTATGTCTCTTGTTGTTTTCCAGCTTTCACACGCATACGTGAGGGTTGATAGTACATTTGATTTGAATAGCCTAAGTTTTGTGTTTGTGCTGATGAGTTTTGATTTCCACAACTTTTCAAGGCTTCTGAAAGACATTGCTGCTTTAGCTATTCTGATTATAATTTCTTTGCTTGTATCCCCTTTTCGATCAATGTGACTTCCAAGATAGATAAAGTGATCGATCTCCTCTACTGGTTTGTTTTCCATGTATATTTTGTCGTCTGTTGGAATTAAGCTTTTCATGACTTTAGTCCTTTCATGATTGATCTCAAGCCCAATTTTGCTGGCTATTGATGATAGTTCATTTGTGTTTTCCTGCATTGTTTTTATCTGACTGCTGATGAAAAAATAGCAGAATGGTATATCTTCTCAACATTTCTGTATGGTACAGAAATAAAAAACATTAGACGAGAAAACAACAGAGAATTGAAGCCTTTGAAATGTGGATTTAATGTAGAATAGGCAGAATTGGATGGAAAGAAAATGACAACAAACGATGAAGTTTTAAAACAACTAAAAATGAAAGAGAATACTAAATACAATTCAAACAAGACAAATAGGAATTTTAGGCGTGTTAACAGATACAACAGCCTACTAAAAGTAATCTTGGAAGGAAAATACAGGGTAATAGAGGCAGAGGCAGACCAAGACTAACATTGACGAGTAACAATGGACAAATTAGCCTATGACAACCTGCACTATCAAAGCAAGAGACAGAGTGGAATCGCGCTCCATGGTAGACAACCTTCGATGCGGAGACGGCACTTAAAAATATGACTGACAAATCATGATTGCATGCTAACAATCAAGACACCAACGACCATGCATAAATATGTATATATTATTACTATCATTGTGTTTTGATGCCAACATTTTATATACTTTTGTGTCTGTTAAGTGTCTACATATAACCACACAAGGATATGCGTCTCATACTGCTTTTCCTGCCCACTATTATTGTGTGCCCTGCCCCACTTGGTTACACATATGTTTTTATTTATAGCTGCTCCATGAACACTCCCTCGCTACGTCACTTCCTGCAGCGCCCTCTGGAGTCCATATGGAATTCCATTTCGCCTCCGCTGGTTTCACCGACCCTACTGTATCTCAAATTCTCGGTAACGTAGACTCAGAGACGGAAGAGACTGAAGCGATAATGAGGTGTACCTTTCTTCATGTTTTCTTCACTTAAACGCAACACATATCTATAGAGATTATCACATGTAATCTTCAATGCACTTAGATACATTTGGTCCATATCTTCAAATTGCTAAATACCTTTGCTTTATACCTTCACATTGCCATATCTCAGCATACAAAAGTGATTTTACCCGTTGCCTTTTTCGACATCATTACTTTACTTATCTATGGAGATATGGTATACACAAAAATACACGCAACTAGCGCATGACAGAACATTTTTTTTTTCATGAAAATATATCATTTATGAATTCATATAGAATTTTTTTAGTGAAAAAAAACACAAAACATTAGAAACACTTACCGCAAATACAGCACTAATCAACAAATGTGACGTAACAACACATGGAAGAAATGTTTTCCTGAAAGAAAGAAGAGAAAAACATGAAAGTGATGGGTGTAGGAAGAAATTGTAACTTCAAAACCTTGAAGCTCACACACTCATCACTAGCGAACGTTCAACAAGGCAATTCGTTAACATGGGTTTATTGATCAGTTTTGTTTCCTTGTATTTCAGATTATACTTAATAATGAACATTTATTTGTTAATACAGGATAAGCGCCATGTTTAATCCATCTACAAATGTGCTGTGTCGACAAAAAAAAAAAGGTTGGTTTCTGCATTCCAGACATGCGCAGTTAAAAGTGCAGGAACTGAAATAGACTTCATCTAACAAATTCACATCTAATTTTACAATTTCAAAGAAGCACAAATAAATCAGTGAAACACTTACCAAGAAAACATGATTTGTTGCTGTGTGGTATGGGTTTGTTACCACCAGCAGGTCGCCTTGATGAAGAGGCCTACTGGAATACCAGGCACCAGAATTCCTGGGACATTGATAGCTCAGCCTAACACGGCCTCCAGATTCTTGTCTCCTTCGTCTTTGGGCAAGAAGATCAATTCTACTCCTCAAAACCCGAGCCTAAACCAAGTCAGCCTCCGCTGTCCTGATATCTCCTGTCTATATATTCAACATTGGCAACAGATATTCCTAGAAAAGAAACTACAAACACAAACTACACAGCAACAGTTGAAGAAATTCTTTCTCCAACTCTGCCTTTGTGACTTTCGTGTTGCCAGCGGATTACTTCAGCTTCTGAACGAGGTGAGGCAGCTAGGAGGCGGGGCTTGTTACGTGCAAGATGCGCGCCCACGTGGGGGCGGGGGAGCCGAGACAAAATCCTATCATAGTTTTATGAATGGGGGAGCAGTACAGTCTAACCCAGACCGGCGGATGTGAGCGCTTTTAATCTGGGCTAGTTAATTATCTATTTCTGGCCAACTTAAGAACATTATATATCTGTTCCCACAATCCAAAGTGTTTCAGATATAAACTCGATGACAGAACTATCCCTAACTTAATACGACAAAGAAGCTCTCAAACACAGCTCTTTAATGCTCGCATAAGCTCTGCCTGCTTTCTTGTCATCCCCATCGCCTAGCGCCTCTGTAGCTACAGACTCGGGAAGCACTCAGCGGCCTACTAACAAGCCATGTGACGCAACTCTCATTGTACCCACAGTCATCTATCAATAGTAATAAGTAGTAGTAACAAATACAGATGGTTGTACCGTGTTGATTATTCTAAAATAATTGATTATATTTATTTAGTTCATGAGAGATTTACATTAAAATTATTATTATTATTATTGATTATGGAAGGCCTCGGTTTCACAGCAAACGAATTAAAATCCATAGTTTACATTAAAATGTGTTACATTAGCTTGAGCATCAGCTCATAGGTTGAATAGTATAGTTATTGTAGATTAGTTCATCGATTGAATGGTCTAGTTATTATTAATTCAATTATTTCAATGGTCTAGTTATTATTAATTCAATTAATTTTAATGGTCTAGTTATTATTAATTCAATTATTTCAATTGTCTAGTTATTATTAATTCAATTATTTTAATGGTCTAGTTATTATTAATTCAATTAATTTTAATGGTCTAGTTATTATTAATTCAATTATTTCAATGGTCTAGTTATTATTAATTCAATTATTTGAATGCTATAGTTATTGTAGTTTTGTATATATAAAAAGTAAAGGTTCCCTCCCCCTGCCTTGCTAGGCGTGTGGGGAATATGGTGTTAGTGACCATATTTTTCTATGACCGCGGAACATTTTTGGGTGATGTGTCGGTATCAAGCCAGGCCGAATATACATCCCAGAGAAATCGCTGGTACCCATTTTTTAGAGGCTGGGTGAACAACGGAACCTTGTCAGTCCGAAAAAATCCGCCACTGCTGGGGATCAAACGATCAAACTCTCTAGTGGCATGGGGCCTGACACTCTCGCCCCCTGGCGGGACTGAGTACCAGAGCGTTTTTTTTTTTTTTTGTGACCAGAAAGACAGCTGTGACGTAATGCTGCCATACCACCTATAAAAAAGTTGATGAAAAAAAAACCATATAATTATCAAGTACCATGCCTGGTGGTGTAGGTGATCATGTCACTCCACAACTTTCGATCTCCACAGTTATTTATCATTTCTGTTGTTGACCTTCCAAGTCATTCTCTGAAGCTATCTGGTATCTTTTATCTTGTTGCTTCCCTCTAACTCTTCGTCCCTCAATTTTCCCAGTTGTCACAATATATTCCAGCTGTTCTCTTCTCATTACATGGCCATAAAATGATGATTGTTTCTCCCTAATATTGGAAATGAGCTTTTTTTTTTTTTTGCTTTGGCCTCTTGCATGAGGTTATCATTACTCCTCTGATCTGTCCGTGGTATTCTAAATATTCTTCTGTAAAACCACAATAAATAAATAAAAAAAATATGGACACACCATATTCCACCTAGGGTCGAGCTAGCTCGATGGTTAGGGCACTGGACTAATGAGGACAAGTGGTCGGGTTTGATCCTGATCAACAGCTTCCAGGTTCACCCAGCCTTAAAGGGTACCGGATTTCTTTTTCTTAAAAAGTAAATCTAAAACTGACCACATTACTCCAAAAATTACGTTCAAATGGTCTATTTTTTTTTATTTATTGCCAATATTTTAGTTATTTTTGTATCAACATCATTGCTCTCTGAATGTTGCCAATAATACGATACACGCCACATAGCTCAGTAGTTAGTGAGCTTGGCTGCAACGGAAGGTCGGTTCGATCCTGGCAGACAGCTTCCGGGTTCACCCAGCCTTCAATGGGTACTGGATTTTTTCTTGGAAAGTAAAGCGGCACGGGCGTAATACCGACCACATTACCCCAAAAAGCATTTGCCGAAGGTCTATATAAATTATGGTCACTAACACCATATTTCATATACGTCACTTGGCGTGACAGGGGCTCCTTACTTTTTTTTTTTTAACTACACGCCACGTGGCGTAACGAAGTTATTTTGTTTATGCATATATCCCATGCAGGGAGCCGCGATAGCTCAGTGGTTAGTGAACTGGACTACAAAGGACAAGGGGTAGGGTTCGATCCCAACCGACGGCTTCCGGGTTCACCCAGCCTTAAATGGGTACCGGATTTTTTTCTGGGAAAGTAAAGCAGCACGGGCGTAACACCGACCACATTACCCCAAAAATCATGTGCTGAAGGTCTGCAAAATATAGGGTCACTAACACCATATTTCCCTATACGCCACTTGGCGTGACGGGGGCACTTTACTACTTATATATCCCATGCACGTCACTCTCGATATATACTGTTTTAACTTCCTTGAATTTGTGAATTATTTCTTTATTCTTCTTTTAGCTGCACCGAGACCTCGGCATGTACCCGGCATAAGTAACATGTGCGACCTCTATTCTCCAAATCTCTTCTATCTTTATGAGAACCCGCCATAGAACTCAGGGTAGGGAACCGGTTCCTTGTGGACAGGAGAGTTGGTTAACTCTCTCCCTCAACCGATTTATGGGTTTTCTGAAGCTGAAGAAAGTCCTAGTATTGACCACATTACTCGACAATTTAGTGATGATAGTATTGACCACATTACTCAATAATTTCATGTGAGATCCTATGTCTAGTCCTCTCTGTGCAGTGAGATTTGATGTCTAGACCTCTCTGGGTAGTGAGATCGATGTCTAACCCTCTCTGGGTAGTGAGATCCGATGTCTAGTCCTCTCTGGGTAGTGAGATCCGATGTTTAGTCCTCTGTAGGTAGTGATATCCGATGTCTAGTCCTCTCTGGGTAGTGATATCCGATGTCTAGTCCTCTCTGGGTAGTGAGATCCGATGTCTAGTCCTCTCTGGGTAGTGAGATCCGATGTTTAGTCCTCTCTGGGTAGTGAGATCCGATGTTTAGTCCTCTCGGAAAACAACTTTACATAAACAAACAAGCAGAAGCTCCCGCGTGCATTCGTGCGCGTTAATGAACCCATGACAGTTAAAAGTATGAGACCAAAGATGGCCGATATCTAGACACAAATTGTTATGTTACTCTCCCATGACAGTTAAAAGTATGAGACCAAAGATGGCCGATATCTAGACACAAATTGTTATGTTACTCTCCCATGACAGTTAAAGTCTGAGACCAAAGATGGCGTTTATCTAGACACAAATTGTTATGTTACTCTCCCATGACAGTTAAAAGTATGAGACCAAAGATGGCCGATATCTAGACACAAATTGTTATGTTACTCTCCCATGCCGAAGGCGGATGTGTCGGTCCGAAAGAAGCAGATATCGCAGCTTTGCAGTCATCTAGCGACACAACGCAGCAACGACCAGTTAACGCGTGAACTCTAAGACAAAGAGGAATTCATAGATTTTATGTGTGTGTGTCTTTTTTGTTTTCTTTCACCAACCGGTGTGTCCATTTGAAGAAAATCTTTCCTATAATCTAGACACAACAAATGCCCGGTATGCTTCCAGCATGTTCTCCTTATGTAGCATGATGAAACGTATTCTTGTTTGATTTCTTCTCTGATTATTTCACCTGGCGTTAAGTCTCTCTAATCTATGTTTAAGTCTTCCAAGGCATTTACTTTCAAAGCCAGTTAGTCTCTTTTCTGTAGTTTGAGTGGATTTCTAGCTTTCGTATTGATATGTAATTACGGACATCACACATGAGAAATAGGCAGATAATAAGGGGTGTTGCGATAAAGCTAGCGAGCAGGGAAGGAGTTATCACACATGAGTTTTGATTCGTCGAAGTTTTGTGTTCTTGCTAAGGGTTTTTTATCACAAAATTCTATCCTTTTGGTAAAAATATTAATCAGCAGCTTTTTATAACAATTTGCTGATATCTCATATTTACCACACACACAAAAATGATTATACCGTTACTTATTGTAAATAAAGGGCAAGAGGTAGGGTTAGATCCCAATGGACGGTTTCCGGGTTCACCCAGTCTTAGATGGGTACCGGATTTTTTTTCTGAGAAAGTAAAGCGGCACTGGCGTAATACCGACCACATTCCCCCAAAAATCATGTGCTGAAGGTCTGTAAAATTTATGGTCACTAACACTATATTCCCTATAAGTCACTTGGTGTGACGGAGCTCTTTACTTTTATTGTTGTAAATGACTTAATGGAGATGTAATCTTTGACATAAGCAGTGTTTTTATCATAAAAGGCAACACCAAAAAAAAAAAACGCTCTTTTTGTAATCGTCTTTTAAGTGTTTTTAACTTGAAACCAAACCCAATTGTACTTGACTTTGCTTGTTGTCGCTAGCGTCCGGCTGGGGGAATCGTTTTATAAGAATATCATTTTGTACACAGTTGACTAAATGTTACGACTAAGACTAACATTGTTTTCAACTATTCCCATGTAGGTGGAGCTCGCCAGGAAAACACTCACCCAAGTATGTGGGTTTCCCATGGCGAGCGCGATTAGTGATACAGCAAGACGGACAACAACGACAGGCGCGGTGAGTTTTGTGGGCGGAGCTATCAATACGCTCCTTAAAGTAGTCCATTTCTCTGTGTAATATTTTGAACAAAGTGGATATAGTTTTCAATTTATTTTCTTATGTGGAACTATCTTTTATCTATTGATGATCAGAATTAGTAAATTTATAAAAATTGATGCTAATTGTAGCAGCAGTAGTGAGTACATCAAAAAGTAGTTCCAGGAATACGTGATCTTGGCTGGCCAGAAGGTTAGTGTGTTAAGATGAGTCTTTGAATCAGCAGTCAAGATGGTGGAACACGAAATAATTTGTTTTGCCGATGCGTGAAAATTTTCTTCGACTTTATAAAATGGTTAATATATTTAGAAGACCAAGAAAAGTTATAATTATTAACTTTTAAATAAAGTTATAAGATTGCTGGTAACTTTTTAAGTCGGGTTTAGCCGGCTTTCGACTTTTGTGATTACATACATATTATTATATACTTAATGTAAAAAGTTACAAGATGACTGAGAGAAGCAAGCTGTTCTCTGGTAGCGTCTGCATGGTAACAGCGCTGTTTCTAGTCGTACTACCCAAGATCTCAAAAGCTGAGGTAAGTAGAGATGTTAATATTCTTTATTATTTGCTAACATTGCTTTGTGTAAATTTTCTTACTAAAACTGTTTACTTTCTTATTTTTTAATTGTATTTTTTTTTTAAATGTTTTCTTGCTATCTATAGCACGAATTGTCTATTTTATTCAGGTGACGCTTAGTGAGAAATAATGTATATGTTTTGTGTACAAATCGTAATAAAAAACGCATAATGACATTGGTAACACGGGGTTAGTGCGATAACTCGTGATTTAAGTAAATATACTATTTCTTCTTCTCCCTTTCAGGTCCCTGTGAAGCATATGTCTTCAACAAATACTATTTCTTCTTCTCCCTTTCAGATCCCTGTGAAGCATATGTCTTCAACAAATACTATTTCTTCTTCTCCCTTTCAGGTCCCTGTGAAGCATATGTCTTCAACAAATACTATTTCTTCTTCTCCCTTTCAGATCCCTGTGAAGCATATGTCTTCAACAAATACTATTTCTTCTTCTCCCTTTCAGATCCCTGTGAAGCATATGTCTTCAACAAATACTATTTCTTCTTCTCCCTTTCAGATCCCTGTTGAGCATAGGTCTCCAACTAACACTTTCCAAGCAGTTCTATTTTTTTTGCCATTCTTTTAAGATCATTCCATGTCTTCCCCATCATCTTCATCTCTGCTTCCATCTGAAGTAAATATTTCTTGAAATTCAAGGTGGTAACGAGACATATTTATTGATGTTATTTTGTACATTTCTACCATTCCTCTGTGGTCACTTTTTGAACTTTAACCTGGTCAGCATTTAAAGCACAAGAAGGAAATATCAATAATGGGAGGTGAGATATGAGTTTTGTATGAGAGACATATTGTATACATGAATGAGAGACATATTGTATATATGAATGAGAGACATATTGTATACATGAATGAGAGACATGTTGTATACATGAATGAGAGACATATTGTATACATGAATGAGAGACATATTGTATACATGAATGAATGAGAGACATATTGTATACATGAATGAGAGACATGTTGTATACATGAATGAGAGACATATTGTATACATGAATGAGAGACATATTGTATATATGAATGAGAGACATATTGTATACATGAATGAGAGACATATTGTATACATGAATGAGAGACATATTGTATACATGAATGAGAGACATATTGTATACATGAATGAGAGACATATTGTATACATGAATGAGAGACATGTTGTATACATGAATGAGAGACATGTTGTATATATGAATGAGAGACATATTGTATACATGAACGAATGAGAGACATATTGTATATATGAATGAGAGACATATTGTATATATGAATGAGAGACATATTGTATACATGAACGAATGAGAGACATATTGTATACATGAATGAGAGACATGTTGTATACATGAATGAGAGACATGTTGTATACATGAATGAGAGACATATTGTATACATGAATGAGAGACATATTGTATACATGAATGAGAGACATATTGTATACATGAATGAGAGACATATTGTATACATGAATGAGAGACATATTGTATACATGAATGAGAGACATATTGTATACATGAACGAATGAGAGACATATTGTATACATGAATGAGAGACATATTGTATACATGAATGAGAGACATATTGTATACATGAACGAATGAGAGACATATTGTATACATGAATGAGAGACATGTTGTATACATGAATGAGAGACATATTGTATACATGAATGAGAGACATATTGTATACATGAATGAATGAGAGACATATTTCAGATAGGACAGATTACGAAAACGTCAGATAGATTGTTAAATTATGAAGACGTCAGAGAGATTGTTAAAGTATGAAGACGTCAGAGAGATTGTTAAATTATGAAGACGTCAGACAAATTGTTAAATTATGAAGACGGCAGAAATATTGTTAAATTATGAAGACGTCAGAAATATTGTTAAATTATGAAGACGTCAGATAGATTGTTAAATTATGAAGACGTCAGAGAGATTGTTAAATTATGAAGACGTCAGACAAATTGTTAAATTATGAAGACGTCAGACAGATTGTTAAATTATGAAGACGTCAGAAATATTGTTAAATTATGAAGACGTCAGAAATATTGTTAAATTATGAAGACGTCAGAAAGATTGTTAAATTACAAAGTCGACAGGAAAGAAATCATTAAAATTTTAAAAAATGTCAGAAAAATTATCGAATTAAGAAGACGTCAGAAAACAATTGTTGAATTATGAAGACGTCAGAAACCAATTGTTGAATTATGAAGACGTCAGACAAATGCTTTGAATTATGAAGACGTCAGAACAAAATTATTGTAACCTTGAACCACACTTTGTACCAAAGACAAATAAACAGAAATAAAGTTGTTCATGAGAATGGAGGTTAGCCAGCTACCGCTGAAGGTCACCACAATCAACGATCTAACTTCAGAGTTGCAGTGAGGCTGTGGGGCAAGTTGTAGAAAAGGTTGCAGAAATCCTGCAGCGGTACGGGTTGACAACTTTCAGTGCACAGCAATTCACCCAAGAAAGAAAACTGCATCTCCCCACGCCCATTATGGTAAAGGTTCTCAGGGTGAGATACGAATTATAGATCCTAGATAAGCATTTTGAACAAATCTTTATAGGTCTAATCAATAACCACTCAAAAGTAGAAAGTCAAGAACCCCCGTCACGCCAAGTGGCGTATAGGGAATATGTGTTAAGTGACCATACATTTTACAGACCTTTAGCACATGATTTTTGGGGTAATGTGGTCGGTAATACGCCCATGCCGCTTTACTTTCCCATAAGAAATCCGGTACCCATTTAAGGCTGGGTGAACCCGGAAGTCGTTGGTTGGGATCGAACCCAACCTCTTGTCCTTTGTAGTCCAGTTCACTAACCACTGAGCTATCGCGGTTGAAACACTCAAAATACTTGTTTTTTTTTTAAATATCTGATTTGACGTAATGCCATGAGTTGATGCGGGCAGGTTGCTTTTTGCCTCATTAATGTGGCGGGTCGTAATGGCTTTCTTGACATTCCCGGCTCTTACTGGAGAAGTTGGAGTTCGTCTGTCCCAGGCTATGCTGGGAAACTACTAGTCCAGCCCAGAGGTACAACAATACTGGGTTTTCTATATCAGCAACAGCCACCACTACAGGGAACACGGCGATCCTAGCTTCGGTTAGCCTGCCTGTTTTGACGCAGACTGTTACTGGCGGAGACCACTAGGTCTTGGTCAGCTGCTGGTGCGCCGATCCTGATATTGCGACTGCAGGTCGCAGGCGTTTGTAAAAAAAAAAAAGTACCCCCGTCACGCCAAGTGGCGGCGTATAGGGAATATGGTGTTATTGACCATACATTTTACAGACCTTAGCACATGATTTTTGGGGGAATGTGGTCGGTATTACGCCCGTGCCGCTTTACTTTCCCAGAAAAAAATCCGGTACCCATTTAAGGCTGGGTGAACCCGGAAGCCGTCGGCTGGGATCGAACCCTACTCCTTGTCATTTGTAGTCCAGTTCACTAACCACTGAGCTATCGCGGCCCCCCAGGCGTTTAAGCTTCCCCTCAAATACCTGGTAAATTGAACATCCTGTACGGGACTACAAGGGAACTAAAAAATACATGCAGATATCATTAAATAATGTTGGGTAGAAAGGCGTCAGCTGACAGATCGTGGGTGATAACAATAACAACAACAACGACAACAACAACACAAATCACTTGGGCCGTGCAGCCTAGATGTACAATGTCGGCTTCAGGACAGGAGGGACCTGGGCTCAAAGCCCACCAGAAGCGGTGGTGATTAAAAAAAAATGTAAAAAATGAATCTGTTGTTTCTTTATGACGTTACCCTCCTTTGATCTCTCTGTTAGTGAGATCTGATGTCTGCCCTCTCGTATAACGGCAATAAAGAGGAGGTCCCGTATGTACTCGCTCACACTAAACATCCACTGGCAGTTAAAATCGAAAAGAGTAGGCAATAAATATGGCCGCTGCCAGGGCAAAACTGTCAGCAGAGATCTACCCACACCGTGGACCACAGGCCGTGCTACGGAGCTCGTGCACGTGGGCCAGGATTTTCTTCTAGGATTTTCTCGAGGGGGGATATCGGAGCACCTATGGGTTCGTCATCATCATCATGTGCCATACCGGTTGGCGTAGGTGATTATGTCCCTCCACATCTTCTATCTACAGTGCATCGTATCAGGCTGGGTTCGTCAGGTGTGCAGGTATGATGATCCTAACAACAAACAAACAACAATCAATAGACATTTGATATTTTAGTAATTTGTGTTGTTGGATACAACGATATCCCATTATTACTGACGCATTGCTCATCTTCCAGTGTTGTTGGAGACCACGATATCCCATTATTTCTGACGCGTTGCTAATCTTCCAGTGTTGTTGGAGACAACGATATCCCATTATTACTGACGCGTTGCTAATCTTCCAGTGTTGTTGGAGACCACGATATCCCATTATTGCTGACGCGTTGCTATAGTCCGTTCAGAAATTCATAACCACACTTGAATTAGCTTTACGTGATAACCGTTTGTTATTTTGCTTTCAACTTTTGCATGTAATCTTATAATATTGATGTCGTTATAGAAATATTTTTTGCTCTGAGAAATTTGATCTAGTTTAAAAGTTTTCTTCTTTAGGCTATATTAAATTCACCCTGTTCGAATTTGACACCATTTTAGGATATATACACTAATTTGGTGCGGTCGTTGACGTAAAATAGTTTGGCTATTGCAGAAACACTAAGTTCAGGAAAATCCCGTGCACAAAACTGAATTGTTATTGAACGACATGACGCACCACGGCCTGGGCATTAATTACCGAAGGGAAGGCGTATCTTTATTAATTTTGTGAAGACTCAGTAGACAATTTGTTGACTTTAAATACCAACATTTATATCTAAATTACAATGAGTTTGAAATGCAAATTTATAACTATGCAAAAGGTTACTGTTTTACTATATCAGCACTTCCTTAGGGAATTCAAGATGGGACAAAGTGCCTACTGCATCAAATACAAAAGAGCAAATTAGGACATGGCTTGCGAATGAAAATGTCAAATTTGACGACACATATTTAAAACCCGAATTGTTACAACTTGTGAAGATTACGAATAAGAAAAAGGTGTACCATGTTGACAAAATCATTGAGAAATACGGCCACACTAATTGTAACCAATTGAATTCATGTTTGCAAATACACATAACGAACAACACCCACAATTAAGCACTATGTAGATACGCTTCTATAGTCCGTTCAGATTCGTTTGCCTAGACATTAATTAATTTTTTTCACAAACTTATTGTTCATTTGCATTGATCTTTTGAAGTTAGGTTTAGAATACTAATGTCGCTATAAAAATATTTTTTTATCAAAGAAATGTGATCCAGTTTCAAAGATGCCTTATTTAACCTATATTAAAAAAAAGTTAATCGATATTATAAACACCGGCGGGATTATGTAGATGCTTACATCTCACAGCTGATTCTTTAACATATAGGCATGACCTTCACGGCTGAATGCGCACCGTCCTAAAATAGTTATGTTTCCACTATAAATTTTTATAAAGAAATGTTACATATGAAATTTCCCGTTTAGCACAAAATGACATTTTAGCCGAAACCGGAAATTATGTGACGTCAAAATCACGGCCGTAGACTCGAGTTCGAGTCATAATTAGGCAAATCTCAATATTTACAGAAAGGAGGCGGCACTATCCATATTATCTTCTGCAATTCTATGTGAGAATGAATATAAAGGCAAAATATTTTACTGAGCATAACATTGCTATAAAGATTTATCAATACTTCTGCAGAGAGCGTAAAAAGGGACATCTTTATTGTTCTTTATCAAACCCTGAGAAGAGAACAATGCATATTTTAGGTTTGTGTAAACGTTCATTTGATCGAATAGTTAAAGGAAGCGGATATTTATTGCCAACAAATGCAAGAAAGCAAGGAAGGAAAGAAACGTTAGACAGTTTTGATAAGGACCTAGTAAAAAGAGAAATCTGTCGAATGTTTGATATAAACGAAGAAGTGACACTTAGAAAGTTTAAGCTTTGGCTGAAAACTAACAACGACATTGAAATATCAAAAACTTCATTATGGAAAATATTAAGAAGTGCAGGCTTCACCTTAGAAAGTATGCTGGTGGAAAAAACATTATTTGTGAGAAGCCACATCTAGTAGCTTTTAGAAGCAAGTATTTACGTGAAGTGAAGGAAATGCGCGAAAATGATTATGATATTGTTTATTTAGATGAAACTTGGATCAACGCTCATCATACAAATGAAAAGGAATGGCAGTTAGCAGATGGAAGTATTAAAAGATCAGTACCAAGCAGTAAAGGGCAACGTTTGATAGTTGCACATGCAGGTAGCAGACATAATGGGTTGTTGCAGAATGCTCATCTCGTTTTCATTTCAAAATCCATAGACAATAGAGACTACCACTCCGAAATGAATGGGCACATATTTAAAGACTGGATCGAGAAAAGTATCCTTCCAATATTAGATCGACCTTCTTGTCTGATAATGGACAATGCTTCATACCATAACGTAGTTAACGTAGAAGATAGAATCCCAACATCATCAAGTACAAAAGATGCAATCAAAACGTGGCTCATAAAAGAACACATACAAGTTAACGACAGCTACTTGAAACCCGAATTGCTTAGCCTTGTAAAACAGACACAACGTACAAAGATATTTAAAATAGACAAGTTAATTCAAGAACATGGCCATAGATGTTTGAGACTACCTCCATATCATGCACACTTAAATCCTATAGAACTAGTTTGGGCAAAAGTTAAAGGACACGTAGCATATACAAATAAAACTTTCAAATTATGCGATGTTGAGACACTTACAAATCAGGCTCTATCAAATATAAATAAAGACTACTGGGTAAAATGTGAGGATCATGTGTTACGACAAGAAGAGGAATATTGGAAAAAGGATGGTTTGTTGTTTGTTCAGCCGAAAGCAGTAATCGACCTATTTGACTCGTCTGATTCTGAATGATCATTACTCTGATTAAGTCTACAGATAAATAGTTTGATTTGCAAAATTTCCTAGTTGATTTGTTAAACAGTTTATTGTTCAAGACCACCCAAGCAATCAAAAATATGTTATAAGCAAACCAACAACCATTACTTTGAATGGAAGCCTGCTTGAGTCAGTACAGAAGTTCAGCTATCTTGGATCCACTATTACAGCCACACTTTCCTTAGATGAGGAACTAAATGTACGTATTTGAAAGGCAGCGACAACATTTGGGAAACTCACACCAAGAGCATGGAACTATATCAAATTGACTCTACGAACAAAAGTTCTATATATAATTTAAAATTTGTATACTTGCCACCCAGTAAAATTTTATGGACACGCCTATGGTCATCGTTGCACTAGATTACTGTAAAACATTTTGATTAGGGTAAAAATAATAGTTACATGGGCAAAGATCAAAGGAATTCGCCGCTTTAAGAAAACCGTTATAGCTAGACATCGAGTAACACATATGTTCTCGTGACATGGACATTTTAACACCGTATGCCAAAAATCATGTGAAATCATCAAGAACTTTTTGAATTATAAATCATAACATCTCGGCAAACGATTCTGAACGGACTATAATCTTCCAGTGTTGTTGGAGACCACGATGTCCCATTATCGCTGACGCGTTGCTCATCTTCCAGTGCTGTTGCATTGTGCGGTCGACCATACCTGGTGAATATATGTAAACATTCTCAGGCTGTCTCACTCGCTACAGAACCGGATATTTGCACAATAATTATGACACCAATGAAGATAATGCAACGAAATTTGAACAGGAGCACGTCCATTGTGTGGGACTGCCTGACGCGTCTCTCTGCTGATCTATGTCATGTGGCCGAGGGTGCCTACACTACACGGTAATTATTCGTGAGTGATAGTGTACAGTACCCGTGAGGTGCATCAATAGAAGCAGCCTCCATTACTCATAGTTGACTATGGGCTTTACAGCGCCCCCTAGCGAATGTCATCTTTTCTTTTCGTTCACACGTGTCATCATCATCATCGAGTGCCGTGTCCGGAACGAAGGTCGGCTACCATAGAGCGCCCTTCTGCCCTGTCTCTTGCTTTGATGGTGCAGGTTGTCACAGGCTATCTTGTCCATCTTTTGATGTTACTCGTCCATGTTAGCCTGGTCTGCCTCTAATACCCTATATTTTCCCTTCCAATATTACTTTTAGTAAGCTGTTTTGTCTTCTTAACATGCCCCAAAAATTTCATTTCTCTTTTAATTTATTAGTTGTTTTAAAACTTCATCATTTATTCTCTTTTCTTTCCTTCCAATTCTACTTATTCTTCTATAAATCCACATTTCAAAGGCTTCAAATTTCTGTTCTGTTTTTTTGTCCAATGTCCATCTTTTTGCACCATACAGGAAAGTTGAGAAGATATAACATTTTGCTATTCTTAGTTTTAGCCCTGGTGTTATTTGTTTCCAAATGTTAGTATACATGGCTATCTTTGGAATAAACAGTACGTGATGATGCTCAGCCAATGTGGTCAGCCATATTCGTCGTTCATGCCCTGAATATGTCTCTTGTGTACCACAAACTTTACTGTTTTCGCTTTCTGCGCCGTTGATCATTTCTGGTTCTCCCCACCAACTTACCTTCACAGACTCTGTACATTCGGGATAGACATTCCCAGTAGGCGCCATTGTTGCCAAAATAGATGTTTACCTGTCGAACATTATTTCTCCATCATTGTAAATAGTGTGTACAAAAACACCCTGTCTACTATTTCTCCATCATTGTACATAGTGTGTACAAAAACACCCTGTCTATTATTTCTCCACAACTATAAATTGTGTGTAGAAAAACACCCTGTCTATTATTTCTCCACAACTATAAATTGTGTTTAGAAAAACACCCTGTCTATTATTTCTCCACAACTATAAATTGTGTTTAGAAAAACACCCTGTCTATTATTTCTCCACAACTATAAATTGTGTGTAGAAAAACACCCTGTCTATTATTTCTCCACAACTATAAATTGTGTGTACAAAAACACCCTGTCTATTATTTCTCCACAACTATAAATTGTGTGTATTTTTCATCTTAGTCTTAGCGTCCTCACTTAAAGTGGGGTTGGATACGTACAGTCGCTATTTGATGTCTGACTGCAATATCTTACGTCAAGTAGCCATATCTCCTTCTTTAAACGTGACACTGCAGTCTTCGGCATACTAGTGTACACAATTAATTGTGTATATTATTTCTCTGTAGCAATAATCAATTATTACAAATAACGCCTTGTTCATTGAACACAAAATAAGACAACAGAAAATAGCACTTCTTCAGTTTTCAATCATTTATGCCAGTCTAATTACACAGAACGACCGCAATGAATATAGTCGGTAGTAAGAGGCCACCATAAGAACGGTCCATGCCAGATAGAATCTTGATGTGCTCCTGGCTAAATTAACACCAAATGTTTCAGTTATTGATTTGTCATCAAGTGCCATACCCGGTGGCGTAGGTTATCGTGTCCTTCCACAATTTTCTGTCCACAGTACATCGTATCAGTTCTGTTATTGACTGTTTTCCAAACCATAACACCATTATATTAGTATATTCTCTCTTTGTCGTCCGCGATCTTTCTTTCTTTGTATTTTACCAGTTGTAACCAAGTATTCCAGCTATCACATTCTCTTGATGTGCCCAAAAAATGTCGATTGTTTCTTTCTGATGTTTTTTTTTTTTAATGAGCTACATTTTTGTGTAGGCCTTTTTAATAATTTCCTTTTTGGTCTTTTTATCTGTCCAGGGAAATCTCAACATTCTTCTGAGTAATCCTGTCTCTGTGGTCTATAATCATATTTCTGTCTGTCTTCCCTCCATGATTTACTTCCATAGGTCAGAATTGGTTATAATTGATTACAATAAAAATAAATTTGAGGCCCCACCGAATAGTGAGGCCCTAAGCTGTAACTTATTTAGCCTAGACCTAAACAGGGCCCTGTGTGCTTCAGGTTGTCTACAAACTCGATATCCTGGCAGATATGCTGAAAACTAACACCAACATCTTCTTAGAAGGGAAACACAAAGAACCACTTTGTGTGGAATCCCTGTCGGTTCCTGCAGCGCTATGTAGCTAGAGATTGATGGACGGGAGTGATCTAAGACCGTTACTACATTACACGCTATGTCAGTTATGCAAAAAGAAGTGTGATTCTTTGAATACCATCTTACTGCAATAGTAACCACTGTTGTTTGTTATTGACACTTTAGTTGGTGCATTTGTTTGTGTATTTCCAAGAGAATCAAATATACATGTTTTCTTTTTTGTTAGACAAAGACGGGGTTAGAAGAAGCTTGTCTTCCCCTATCCCTACCTCAGCTCGTCTCCCCTATCCCTACCTCAGTTTGTCTCCTCTATCCCTGCCACAGCTCGTCTCCCCTATCCTTACCACAGCTTGGCACCTCTATACCTGCCACCTCTTGTCTCCGCCTATCTCTACCTCTGTCTCCCCCTTCCCTGCCACAGCTTGTCTCCCCTATCCCTACCTCAGCTTGTCTCTCCTATACCTGCCACCTCTTGTCTCCGCCTATCTCTACCTCTGTCTCCCCCTTCCCTGCCACAGCCTGTCTCCTCTATCCCAACCTCAGCTTGTCTCCCCTATACCTGCCACCTCTTGTCTCCGCCTATCTCTACCTCTGTCTCCCCCTTCCCTGCCACAGCTCGTCTCCCCTATCCTTACCTCAGTTCGTCTCACCTATCCCTACCTCAGCTTGTCTCCTCTATCCCTGCCACAGCTCGTCTCCCCTATCCCTACCTCAGCGTGTCTCCTCTATCCCTGCCACAGCTCGTCTCCCCTATCCCTACCTCAGCTCGTCTTCCCTATCCCTACCTCAGCTCGTCTCCCCTATCCCTACCACAGCTCGTCTCCCCTATTCTTACCACAGCTTGGCACCTCTATCCCTGCCACAGCTTATCTCCCCTATCCCTACCTCAGTTTGTCTCCCCTATCCCTACCTGAGCTTGTCTCCCCTATACCTGCCACCTCTTGTCTCCGTCTATCTCTACCTCTGTCCCCCCTTCCCTGCCACAGCTTGTCTCCCCTATCCCAACCTCAGCTTATCTTCCCTATCCCTACCTCAGCTTGTCCCCTATCCCTACCTCAGCTTGTCTCCTCTATCCTACCTCAGCTTGTCTCCCCCATCCCTGCCACAGCTTGTCTCCCCTATCCCTACCTCAGCTTGGCTCCTCTATCCCTACCACAGCTTGTCTCCCCTATCCCTACCTTAGCCTGTCTCCTCTATCCCTACATCAGCTTGTCCCCCCTATCCCTACCTCAGTTTGTCCCTCCTATCCCTGCCTCAGCCTGTCTCCCCCATCCCTACCTCAGTTTGTCTCTCCTACCCCTGCCTTAGTTTGTCTCCCCCATCCCTGCCTCAGCCTGTCTTTCCCCATCCCTACCTAAGTTTGTCTCTCCTATCCCTGCCACAGCTTGTCTCCCCCATTCCTGCCTCAGCCTGTCTCCCCCATCCCTTCCACAGTTTGTCTCCCCCATCCCTGCCTCAGCATGTCTCCCCCATCCCTGCCTCAGCCTGTCTCCCCATTCCTGCCTCAGCCTGTCTCCCCCATCCCTGCCTCAGCCTGTCTCCCCCATCCCTTCCACAGTTTGTCTCCCCCATCCCTACCTCAGCCTGTCTCCCCTATCCCTGCCTCAGCCTGTCTCCCCTATCCCTACCTCAGCCTGCCTCCCCATCCCTACCACAGTTTGTCTCCCCTATCCCTACCTCAGTTTGTCTCCCCTATTCCTACCTCAGCCTGTCTCCCCCATCCCTTCCACAGTTTGTCTCCCCTATTCCTACCTCAGCCTGTCTCCCCCAACCCTTCCACAGTTTGTCTCCACTAACTCTACCTCAGCCTGCCTCCCCCATCCCTACCTCAGCTTGTTTCCCCTATCCCTACCTCAGTTTGTCTCCCCTATCTCTACCTCAGCTTATCTCCCCTATCCATATCTCAGCTTGTCTCCCCATCCCTGCTACAGGTTGTCTCCCCCATGCCTACCTCATCTTGCCTCCCCTATCCCTACCTCAGTTTGTCTCTCCCTATCCCTACCTCAGCTCGTCTCCCTTATCCCTACCTCAGCTTGTCTCCTCTATCCCTGCCACAGCTCGTCTCCCCTATCCCTACCTCAGCGTGTCTCCTCTATCCCTGCCACAGCTCGTCTCCCCTATCCCTACCTCAGCTCGTCTCCCTATCCCTACCTCAGCTCGTCTCCCCTATCCCTACCACAGCTCGTCTCCCCTATTCTTACCACAGCTTGGCACCTCTATCCCTGCCACAGCTTATCTCCCCTATCCCTACCTCAGTTTGTCTCCCCTATCCCTACCTGAGCTTGTCTCCCCTATACCTGCCACCTCTTGTCTCCGCCTATCTCTACCTCTGTCCCCCCCTTCCCTGCCACAGCTTGTCTCACCTATCCCAACCTCAGCTTATCTTCCCTATCCCTACCTCAGCTTGTCCCCTATCCCTACCTCAGCTTGTCTCCTCTATCCCTACCTCAGCTTGTCTCCCCATCCCTGCCACAGCTTGTCTCCCCTATCCCTACCTCAGCTTGGCTCCTCTATCCCTACCACAGCTTGTCTCCCCTATCCCTACCTTAGCCTGTCTCCTCTATCCCTACATCAGCTTGTCCCCCCTATCCCTACCTCAGTTTGTCCCTCCTATCCCTGCCTCAGCCTGTCTCCCCCATCCCTACCTCAGTTTGTCTCTCCTACCCCTGCCTTAGTTTGTCTCCCCATCCCTGCCTCAGCCTGTCTTTCCCCATCCCTACCTAAGTTTGTCTCTCCTATCCCTGCCACAGCTTGTCTCCCCATTCCTGCCTCAGCCTGTCTCCCCCATCCCTTCCACAGTTTGTCTCCCCCATCCCTGCCTCAGCCTGTCTCCCCCATCCCTGCCTCAGCCTGTCTCCCCCATTCCTGCCTCAGCCTGTCTCCCCCATCCCTGCCTCAGCCTGTCTCCCCCATCCCTTCCACAGTTTGTCTCCCCCATCCCTACCTCAGCCTGTCTCCCCTATCCCTGCCTCAGCCTGTCTCCCCTATCCCTACCTCAGCCTGCCTCCCCATCCCTACCACAGTTTGTCTCCCCTATCCCTACCTCAGTTTGTCTCCCCTATTCCTACCTCAGCCTGTCTCCCCCATCCCTTCCACAGTTTGTCTCCCCTATTCCTACCTCAGCCTGTCTCCCCCAACCCTTCCACAGTTTGTCTCCACTAACTCTACCTCAGCCTGCCTCCCCCATCCCTACCTCAGCTTGTTTCCCCTATCCCTACCTCAGTTTGTCTCCCCTATCTCTACCTCAGCTTATCTCCCCTATCCATATCTCAGCTTGTCTCCCCATCCCTGCTACAGGTTGTCTCCCCATGCCTACCTCATCTTGCCTCCCATATCCCTACCTCAGTTTGTCTCTCCCTATCCCTACCTCAGCTCGTCTCCTTATCCCTACCTCAGCTTGTCTCCTCTATCCCTGCCACAGCTCGTCTCCCCTATCCCTACCTCAGCGTGTCTCCTCTATCCCTGCCACAGCTCGTCTCCCCTATCCCTACCTCAGCTCGTCTCCCTATCCCTACCTCAGCTCGTCTCCCCTATCCCTACCACAGCTCGTCTCCCCTATTCTTACCACAGCTTGGCACCTCTATCCCTGCCACAGCTTATCTCCCCTATCCCTACCTCAGTTTGTCTCCCCTATCCCTACCTGAGCTTGTCTCCCCTATACCTGCCACCTCTTGTCTCCGCCTATCTCTACCTCTGTCCCCCCTTCCCTGCCACAGCTTGTCTCACCTATCCCAACCTCAGCTTATCTTCCCTATCCCTACCTCAGCTTGTCCCCTATCCCTACCTCAGCTTGTCTCCTCTATCCCTACCTCAGCTTGTCTCCCCCATCCCTGCCACAGCTTGTCTCCCCTATCCCTACCTCAGCTTGGCTCCTCTATCCCTACCACAGCTTGTCTCCCCTATCCCTACCTTAGCCTGTCTCCTCTATCCCTACATCAGCTTGTCCCCCCTATCCCTACCTCAGTTTGTCCCTCCTATCCCTGCCTCAGCCTGTCTCCCCCATCCCTACCTCAGTTTGTCTCTCCTACCCCTGCCTTAGTTTGTCTCCCCCATCCCTGCCGCAGCCTGTCTTTCCCCATCCCTACCTCAGTTTGTCTCTCCTATCCCTGCCACAGCTTGTCTCCCCCATTCCTGCCTCAGCCTGTCTCCCCCATCCCTTCCACAGTTTGTCTCCCCCATCCCTGCCTCAGCCTGTCTCCCCCATCCCTGCCTCAGCCTGTCTCCCCCATCCCTGCCTCAGCCTGTCTCCCCCATCCCTGCCTCAGCCTGTCTCCCCCATCCCTTCCACAGTTTGTCTCCCCCATCCCTACCTCAGCCTGTCTCCCCTATCCCTGCCTCAGCCTGTCTCCCCTATTCCTACCTCAGCCTGTCTCCCCCATCCCTTCCACAGTTTGTCTCCCCTATTCCTACCTCAGCCTGTCTCCCCCAACCCTTCCACAGTTTGTCTCCACTAACTCTACCTCAGCCTGCCTCCCCCATCCCTACCTCAGCTTGTTTCCCCTATCCCTACCTCAGTTTGTCTCCCCTATCTCTACCTCAGCTTATCTCCCCTATCCATATCTCAGCTTGTCTCCCCATCCCTGCTACAGGTTGTCTCCCCCATGCCTACCTCATCTTGCCTTCCCTATCCCTACCTCAGTTTGTCTCTCCCTATCCCTACCTCAGGTCGTCTCCCTTATCCCTACCTCAGCTTGTCTCCTCTATCCCTGCCACAGCTAGTCTCCCCTATCCCTACCTCAGCGTGGCTCCTCTTTCCCTGCCACAGCTTGTCTCTCCTATCCCTACCTCAGTTTGTCTCCCCTATCCCTAACTCAGCTTGTCTCCCTATCCTTGCCACAGCTTGTCTCCCCCTATCCCTATCTCTGTTTCCCCCATCCCTGCCACAGCTTATCTCCCCTATCCCTACCCCAACTTGTCTCCTATCCATATCTCAGCTTGTCTCCCCCTTTCCCTACCTCAGCTTGTCTTCCCCTTATCCCTACCTCAGCTTGTCTCCCCCTATCCCTGCCACAGCTTGTCTTCCCTATCCCTGCCACAGCTTGTCTCTCCTATCCCTATCTCAGTTGTCTCCCCTATCCCTACCTCAGCTTGTCTCCCTATCCCTGCCACAGCTTGTCTCCCCCTATCCCTACCTCTGTCTCCCCCATCCCTGCCACAGCTTATCTCCCCTAACCCTACCCCAGCTTGTCTCCTATCCACATCTCACCTTGTCTCCCTCTATCCATACCTCAGCTCGTCTCCCCTATCCCTGTCACAGCTTGTCTTCCCTATCCCTACCACAGCTTGTCTCCCCTATCCTTACCTCAGTTTGTCTCCCCCATCCCTACCTCAGTTTGTCTCCCCTATCCCTACCTCAGTTTATCTCCCCCTCCCTACCTCAGTTTGTCTCCCCTATCCCTGCCACAGCTTGTCTCCCCATATCCCTACCTCAGTTTGTCTCCCCCATCCCCGCCACTGCTTGTTTCCCCTATCCCTACCTCAGCTTGTCTCCCCTATCCCTATCTCAGCTTGTCTCCCCTACCTCAGCTTGTCTCCCCCTATCCCTGCCTCAGCTTGTCTCCCCTACGTCAGCTTGTCTCCCCTACCTCAGCTTCTCTCCCCCTATCCCTGCCACAGCTTGTCTCCCCTACCTCAGCTTTTCTCCCCCTGTCCCTGCCTCAGCTTGTCTCCCCTATCCCTATTTCAGCTTGTCTCCCCTACCTCAGCTTGTCTCCCCCTATCCCTGCCTCAGCTTGTCTCCCCTACCTCAGCTTGTCTCCCCTACCTCAGCTTTTCTCCCCCTGTCCTACCTCAGCTTGTCTCCCCTATCCCTGCCTCAGCTTGTCTCCCCTACCTCAGCTTGTCTCCCCCTATCCCTTCTTCAGCTTGTCTCCCCTACCTCAGCTTGTCTCCCCTACCTCAGCTTCTCTCCCCCTATCCCTGCCTCAGCTTGTCTCCCCAACCTCAGCTTTTCTCCCCCTGTCCCTGCCTCAGCTTGTCTCCCCCTACTCCAACTTACTACTATACCACGTTCTTGGTATGTCAGTTTGTCCACTTAGCTGTCCCTAATAACCCAGTCTGATGTGATATTTCATGACGCTATTTCATATATTTACGAAGAACAAAAGTCAAACCTGAAATCATCTACTGACATTCTGATACTACCGTTCTTCGTTGCCTAAAGAATGTTTTCGTTCGTTTTTTTGCCTTCACCCGATGACTAAAGGAATAGGCACAGACATCCAATCTAACAACAAAAATATAAAATACTATGCGGGGCCGCATTTTCATTGTCTGGTTCTTTTAGTATAATGAAATCCTACCTGCCCTATCGTGTATTAATCTTTTAACCAGCTCGAACGTAAATCCTGGCCACTGTCTTTTCTCGCGATTCTTTCCCCTTGGGGGGGAGACTGTGTTGTTTTCAGAGATGAATTTTTATATTTAATGTGTTTAGTTTAATTGATATCACCGAAGAATGCCTTTTTCCGAAACATTATAGTTTGTCTTGTCTTTCTGTTAGTCTAGCTGCTCAATACATTTTATGTTTATTTTAAAAGAGAAAGTGAATAGTTAGACCTATAGGTGATCCTCCGTACCAAAGATGTTAAATGGTTCGTAACAACTTAATACGTTCTGTTATGGTTTGTAGGAGAACCCGGCACAGCTGTTTGTTTTCATCTCAAAGTGCCATTTTAGTTATAATGTTTGGAATGTTGCAACATTTATGAATGAAGACGTCCTGATACATGTGCCTCATTCTTAAATCTGGTATATCGGAAGCGGTTTCAATTTGCGACAGCAGCCACAAAATATAAAGTTACAGCAAATGTTTATCTATGGGTGATATTTTAGTAGTGTATGCTCGAAACAAAATGGTGAACATTTGGCAAACTATGAGTTTCGGGAGATGCCAAATACAATTTTTAATCACTAAAATGTGCTCAATGATAAGACACGGCTTCCTGTAATAACTTTGAATGTACTATGGACGTTGTGAATGGATTATGCGTGTGTGTGTTATCTTCCTGGAGAGACAGACATGTGCAGATCAACTAAACCAGTGATGACCAAATGGCAGCCTTCTAGTCTAGCTTTCTTGCCCTTGAAGCCTCCACACAAACTTATATTCGTGATGCTTCCAGCGCCGAGTGACGTCACATAGGGCTTGTAGTGATTTTCACCACCCATCTCTATTCTGGGCGAGATGTTGTCTAATGAGTCCATGCCTGTCAACTTTGCTTCTCTTGTAAATGTTTTTATTAAGTATCTCTTTAGGTCTTCCTCTTCTTCTGTATCCTGATGTTTCTCATTAGAAGAGCCTTATTTGGAATTCTCTTGTTGTCTCTTCTCATCACATGTCCGACATATGAACATCTTCTTTCCTTAATTGTTGATGAAATCGTTGGTGCATGGCCATTTCTCTTATTTCAATATTAGTCTAGAATTCATTCCATTGTACACAAAGTATTCTTCTTAGGTGTCTTCTGAAGCGTTTAGTTCTTTCTCAATCTCTTTTGTTAATTTCCAGCTTTCACATGCATAGGTAAGTATTCATAATACGTTTGAGTTGAATATTCTAAGTTTTCATTTTATTGTTTAGTATTTTTTATTTCCATATTTTGTCCAAGTTTTTAAAATAAATTCGTTGCTGCTTTTGCTATCCTGCTTCTGATCACTTTCTTTGTTTCTTATTCTTGGTCTATATTACTTACTATATATATATATATATATATATATATATATATATATATATATAACCCTATGGGATTTTATTATTATTTTTGTTTTATCCCTGTTGTTGATTTCAAGTCCTATTTTTTTCCGCCATGGATGATACGGTATCTGTGTGATATTTTGCAGCTAAATTAAATAACTATAAATAAGAGCCAAAGTTCCAGTCGATTAAACAAAAATAATATAAAGGTAATTTTGAAATAAATAATGCAATGTCTTGTTACAAATAATAAAATAAGTCATCAAAGTGCAAGTTTTGCTTATATATAAGGAAATCACATCGTGTCATCTTTGATGATACTCCTAACTTTGGCCCTCTGATCCTGGCCTTGGTTATAATCTGGCCATCAGTCAACCTTAAGTGGTTACACTGAACTAAAGTAACAGTAACAAACCACAGTGCATGATATTTGCGCCTATCGGCCCAACACATCCAGCCTCGGCACATTTTTGACTACCTTCTCTCTTGATCCCTAGACTGCACAGAAGTAGAGTAGGATCTGAATAGTTCTGGTTCAGGGATCCTTCTCTCTTGATCCCTAGACTGCACAGAAGTATAGTAGGATCTGAATAGCTCTGGTTCAGGGATCCTGACGGAAGGGAGAATTGAAAAAAATAAATAGAAAAAATGGTATGGTAAAAGCTTTACGTGATTTGTAGATGACACAGATTTGAACGACGTTTCGGCCCAAGAGGCCTTCAGCAGGAACAAACAAAAAACACGAACACACACAGATAAGCAAGTAAATAAAACTAATTCTACATAGCTAACTAGTCACGAAACATCCAAAACAAAATAATCGAAACTGGTTTAAGAAAAGAAAAATGACTTCCCTGTGTCGTGGACCGTGGTCAGAATGGGAACATCTATGATTCGCGACAGTTTTCAGCTCTGTAGCTAGACTCCCTTCTAGCCCCACGTATAGACTATAACACAAATATTTACGGTTAGAGAGAGACAAGAAATTGTGAAATCAAATATTTATAAATCTTGGAAATTGAGTGTGAGACATGTTTAGCCTACTTGTGGACAGGGACCTGAAAGAGCAGAACACGTGACATAAGACTGTCGGGGTGTTGGCTTTACAGGGTTCACAGAACATGTGCTTGACCTTTCGAGACGTCACTGCTGCAAATATTCCCGGCCTATTTGAGGGATAAGAAAGACGATAAACACAGCTGCAAGGAGCCTCATAGAATGAGAACAGATGAATAGTCATTTATTAATATAAACAAACACAAAACAAACAAGTAAAACACTATATACACACATGAATGAATTCAAGACTAGTGCAGAAGTAAGAGAAATAGCAATGCATCTAAATGTCTCTCTGTTAACATGGAAGAGAAGATTGGAGCGTCGTATGCAGCCATATGTTGAGATGAAATAACAAAGGTATTTCAAAAGTTTCTCAGAAGAATGTTGAGAGTTCCCTGGACAGCTAAAAAGATCAACGACGAAATTCTCAGAAGAATGTTGAGAGTTCCCTGGACAGCTAAAAAAGACCCAACGAGACAATTTTCAGAAGAATGTTGAGAGTTCCCTGGACAGCTAAAAAAAGACCCAACGAGACAATTTCAGAAGAATGTTGAGAGTTCCCTGGACAGCTAAAAAAGACCCAACGAGACAATTCTCAGAAGAATGTTGAGAGTTCCCTGGACAGCTAAAAAAGACCCAATGAGACAATTCTCAGAAGAATGTTGAGAGTTCCCTGGACAGCTAAAAAAGACCCAAACGAGACGATTCTCAGAAGAATGTTGAGAGTTCCCTTGACAGCTAAAAAAGACCCAAACGAGACGATTCTCAGAAGAATGTTGAGAGTTCCCTGGACAGCTAAAAAAGACCCAAACGAGACGATTCTCAGAGGCCAACACAAAAAGGGAGCTTCTAAAAAAACATCAGAAAGAGACAGCGGATATTTTTCGGGCGCATCATTAGAAAAGGGTATACTTGGTTACAACTGGCAGATGCAAGGAATGAGAGATCGCGGACGACAAAGAGAGAAGATTTAGATAGCCTGATGCCATGGCGCGGTAAACAGACATCAACAGAATTGATACGATGCACGGTGGACCGAGAAACATAGAAGGATATGATCGCCTACGCCAGCCGGTTTGGCACATGATGATAATCTAAAAAAAAAACACCACTAAATGGAAAATAACAAAGACAACATTTAGAAGAGTCCAACCTATAGAGACATTGAGAAGAACACTGACAAGAGAGACAAAGATAGCAGTCATCGACTCTCTTAATGAGATTGAAAAGCTCCCCCTATTAGGGAAATATTGTGATGAACTCCAGACAGGAGTTATGTATTACATCAGACGGCACCGGTAGGGGAAAATATATTTTTGCGACATGAAGCTACTTACGTGATCGATCAACCCTCTCAGTGTTGTGTAACTTAAGGAAAGACGATGATGGTGATGATGATGATGATGATGATGATAATGATGAAACTGATGTTGAGAAGAAAAAGAAAAAGTAGAACAAAATAAGTAGGCTAGATTAGATAGTGCGAACCTGAATACGAAATCGGATATGCCGGGCTGAAGGAAATAGATATTGTAACCCATAAAAATGTGAACTGTTGCACTTTTCTCATATCTCTCTCTGTCTGTCTGTCTGTCTCTCTTTCTCTCTCTCTCTCTCTCTCTCTCTCTCTCTCTCTGCACTAAACACAATCACCAAACAACAACAAAAAAAATGCGTGTGCGCACAGGGCGTCTGTAATGTAATCGTACTAGGCGTCAATCGGGCTAAAGTAAACAACGAGCCAAACACAGATATAGAACCAGTTACGTTATAAATTTGGTGATGCAAACAGAATACAAAAAGAAATAGAAGATGCTAGATTGTTTAGACTATAAATCGTCACTTCATCTTTCCTTACAATGGCTTGCCGTCAAATAAAATGTGTTAGACTATAAATCGTCACATCTTCTTTAAAATGGGCTTGCCGTCAAATAAAATGTGTTTAGACTATAAACCGTCACTTCATCTTTCCTTACAATGGCTTGCCGTCAAATAAAATGTGTTTATAGACTATAAATCGTCACATCAACTTCTTTAAAATGGCTTGCCGTCAAATAAAATGTGTTTAGACTATAAATCGTCACTTCATCTTTCCTTACAATGGCTTGCCGTCAAATAAAATGTGTTTAGACTATAAATCGTCACTTCAACTTTCTTTACAATGGCTTGCCATCAAATAAAATGTGTTTAGACTATAAATGGTCACTTCATCTTTCATTACAATGGCTTGCCTTCAAATAAAATGTGTTTAGACTATAAATCGTCACTTCAACTTTCTTTACAATGGCTTGCCATCAAATAAAATGTGTTTAGACTATAAATCGTCACTTCAACTTTCTTTACAATGGCTTGCCTTCAAATAAAATGTGTTTAGACTATAAATCGTCACTTCAACTTTCTTTACAATGGCTTGCCGTCAAATAAAATGTGTTTAGACTATAAATCGTCACTTCAACTTTCTTTACAATGGCTTGCCGTCAAATAAAATGTGCTTAGACTATAAATCGTCACTTCAACTTCTTTACAATGGCTTGCCATCAAATAAAATGTGTTTAGACTATAAATCGTCACTTCAACTTCTTTACAATGGCTTGCCATCAAATAAAATGGTGTACAATCTCCGTTGATGGAGGGAACAAGAAAATAATTGATGAACCTTCTAGTACCATCATCAAGGTCATCTTTACTTGTACCGACAACCTCTGCACTGATATTCATCCAGATAGTGGGTTCTCCTCTCACCGAATTCATTTCTAGCAAATATGTGGATTCATGAAGCCAACTAAGGGTATTACACAACAGACGCTTTTTTTGGAATCCACAAGGAAAAAGACAAAGAGGAAGACCAAATATTTTTGGAGAAGACATGGTGGAAGCAGAGATAAAGATGATGGGGAAGACATGGAATGATCTTTTAAAAAAAAGTGACAAGAAACAGAACGGCTTGGAAAGTGTTTGTTGAAGACCTATGCTCCACAGAGAGTGAAAGTGTTTGTTGAAGACCTATGCTCCACAGAGAGTTGAAAGTGTTTGTTGAAGACCTATGTTCCACAGGAAGTTGAAAGTGTTTGTTGAAGACCTATGCTCCACAGGAAGTTGAAAGTGTTTGTTGAAGACCTATGCTCCACAGGAAGTTGAAAGTGTTTGTTGAAGACCTATGCTCCACAAGGAGTTGAAAGTGTTTGTTGAAGACCTATGCTCCACAGAGAGTTGAAAGTGTTTGTTGAAGACCTATGCTCCACAGAGAGTTGAAAGTATTTGTTGAAGACCTATGCTCCACAGGAAGTTGAAAGTGTTTGTTGAAGACCTATGCTCCACAAGGAGTTGAAAGTGTTTGTTGAAGACCTATGCTCCACAGAGAGTTGAAAGTGTTTGTTGAAGACCTATGCTCCACAAGGAGTTGAAATTGTTTGTTGAAGACCTATGCTCCACAAGGAGTTGAAAGTGTTTGTTGAAGACCTATGCTCCACAGAGAGTTGAAAGTGTTTGTTGAAGACCTATGCTCCACAGGAAGTTGAAAGTGTTTGTTGAAGACCTATGCTCCACAAGGAGTTGAAAGTGTTTGTTGAAGACCTATGCTCCACAAGGAGTTGAAAGTGTTTGTTGAAGACCTATGCTCCACAGGAAGTTGAAAGTGTTTGTTGAAGACCTATGCTCCACAAGGAGTTGAAAGTGTTTGTTGAAGACCTATGCTCCACAAGGAGTTGAAAGTGTTTGTTGAAGACCTATGCTCCACAAGGAGTTTGAAAGTGTTTGTTGAAGACCTATGCTCCACAAGGAGTTGAAAGGTAAAGAAGAAGAACGTGGATTCATGGCTACTTCGATGTCGTCATTCTACAGTTGATACTAAAAAAAAAAAGCGATCTAGAGACAACGAGGTTATCAGAGGACATGAAAGTTTGGAAATTACTGCAAGTTCTTCACGGTGAGTAACGGCACTTTTTGTTAAGTGCCGTAATAATAAATATAAAAAAATTTAAATTCAACTCTAGGAGTTATATAGAGGGCTGCTCCTAGACCGTTATTCTACAGTTGATAACCAGAGCAAGAAGCGATCTAGAGACGACAAGGGTATATAAGAGGATGTGTTAAAAGTGTAGAAGGAGATATAATTACAGCTTCAGTGTTGGTACCAGTAATTTTCTGGAAAAGAGGTGTGTATATATATTATATATATATATATATATATATATATATATATATATATATATATATATATATTTATTTATATATATATATATATATATATATATATATAATATATATATATATATATATATATATATATATATATATATATATATGTGAACTATACAAATTTTACGAGGGCAATATTATGAATGGTACCACTATTTACTATAACTATTGATGTAAATGTACAACTGAAATAAACAAAAGAATAGGAATGGCAAAAAGCAATGTTAATACCATGAAAAATATGATAACATCAAAAACAAATAAGACCAGGGCTAAGAATAATAAATTGTTATATCTTCTCAACATTCCTGTATGGTGCAGAAATATGGACATTAGACAAGAAAATAGAACAGAAAATTGAAGCCTTTGAAATGTGGATTTATAGAAAAATAGGAAAAATTGTATGAAATGACAAGAAAACAAATGATGAAGTTTTAAATGAACTAAAAATGAAAAGAGAACGATTAAACACAATTCAAACAAAAGACAAATGAGATTTTTGGGGCATGTTAAAAGACACAGCAGCCTACTAAAAGTAATCTTGGAAGGGAAAATAAAAGGTAATAGAGACAGAGGCATATCAAGACTAACATGGACGAGTATCATCAAAATATAGATAAGTCAGCCTATGATAATCTGCACTATCAAAAGCAAGAAACAGAGCGGAATGGCGTTCCGTAGTAGCCAACTTCGTTGCGGAGACGGCACTCAATGCTGATGCCCACAGTACCAAAAGTTAAGGCTTTGGCACAAACTGAAACCTTGTGTCTGTTAGACTGAAAGGCGTGTACCAAAGACAGTCTCGGATAGCAAGTAGTTCCGGTCTGACTCTTGTCTTCCT